>JAFFZH010013025.1:0-51049 GCA_018420115.1 Euura saliciscinereae
CCCAAACAAAACTCCAAAAATTGGTGAGTAGGTTTTTTTGTTTTTGTTTTCCACCCCCGACCCCCACCCCCGGGGGGGGGTTTTTTTAAAAAATTTTCCCCCCCCCCCCCCCCCCCCCCCCCTATCGTCCATTAATGAAATTATATATTCGAATTAGCACTGCATGACTGTCGGAACAATTTATAAAATATACGAGTGCTATGAATAAAACATGGTTTCAAATCGTCGTCGTTTATAAATTAGAACTATAGTCTAAGTTTAAAATCAATGTGTATCAGGTTGATTTACATACTGTGAACTCGTAGATTGTGAGATTAAACAGTGTCAAATTAATGACTAGAAGTGAAATTATAATTATCAGAATTTCTTTTGGATCGTCGATGGTTATAGGTTCGGACTAATCGTTAAAAACATTTGAAATAATTGATGAGCGATAATTAATACGTAAATAGATATGCAAATTACTGCCTTGGAGGTAACCTCACCCTGAGTTTGAAAATAGAAATTCATTAGTGTGACAGTGCACCGATAATGCAGTGTATCGGTGAATCTAATATGAGATACTAAACATCGAATATAGGGAACGGGTAGCGATATAATTTCATTTCGTGCACTCAGGAGCAGACGACGTATGTAATCATATTTCAGAATTTTCAAAAGCTGCAATATTCTGTAACTCAAAACCTCAAATATTCGATTCTGGGTTAAGGTTATTTCCGCCTGTATCAATAAGGTGTAAGTATTACCCACCCAACCAATTCACCGGGTATCACGTGTCAGTTTTGTAGTCATTGTGTGTTCAGGCCACATGAGACCGGTTCGGGTGTTATGAAAAGCAAATTCATATAAAAAAATAATGGAAGAAGGGAAAAATGGAACAAAAAAACAAAAAAAAAAAAGCGGAGCACCACTCGTGCCAGCACGTGGCCCCGCACATGGGCGTCCCGACGCCAATTCATTAGGTGGTACATAACCACGACGAGAAGTTACATCGTTGAATAAAACGAGCCGCGTTATACCCCGCAAAACGAGTATATTCCGAGTCTATAGATCAACCTGGAGAAAAAAAGAAGAAAAAATTGTCACATCTCCCTAGAACAACGCAGCTTCGAGGATTCTTGAAATGTATTTTTTTTTGTCTTCACTCTACTTTTTTTGTCCGTCGTCGAAAAGTGTTTTGCTATAATTCCCTTGCCGGTGCGCGACGCACCCTTCCGCAGTTGCAATATGAAACAAAAATTGAGCTCGGAGGGCGATAGGTCGAGGATAAATATTTATCTTTTATTTTTGGTAAAAGCGTTTTTGTGTTATCCTAATTTTAGTATTTCGTTACACTTTACGATGTGGGAAATACGTTATAGTTCCTAGACGTCTGCACATGCGCGTGAGCCTACACATAATTCTCTATAACCGTGCCCATCTGCTATTCATATTATTTTTATCGTCTCTGGTTCTCTGGTTCCCTGGTGACGTTACAAGTGCTGCGGGGGTTTCGTTCGGCTATTTTAAATATAATATGGTTTGACACTTGTGCAGCGTGCTCCCGGGGCACGTTATAACCGAAATGATAACCGTGCATGTACAAATTTGTGACAACCCAGCCTGCGTCCTATTAATCCGATACACATGCACTGGTTCGCTCATGGTGATCGCGATAAAAGTAATTAACGAAAAAAATATGCTGTACCACATTTTCGCTTCCATGTCCCGAAAAAAAAAAAATGAAACAGAAACGGTGGTCGGTTTTACGTAGAATTTTAACACCGGTGTACAAAAATCCGAGTATGAAGAGACTACGGTAGATTATCTTTCCGTGTGAGAGATTTCTTAGCGTATGCTGCAACATGCAGGTGCAAAGACCTACCCCAATATTTAAGCGTGCATAAGGTGTATAAAAAAGAAAGGAGTAAAATCGAGTCTGTTGCATCGCGGACCACCGCTTGACTTTTTAATCAACGTCCGTTCAATTCCGATTCGGTTTAAAGCTTCGTGCCATCTTCTTTGCCTCCAGCAGATAAACCGGTGCGATTTCGTCCCATTCCCGTTCCCCAGGGACCTGCCTCGGAACGCTCGCGCTTACGTTTCTTCGTGGAGTATAGTAGACGAACGTACGTACGTGGGACCTGCTAGATACCTCTATGTAAATAAGGTATTGACCTACATATCGGAACTGAGGCTCCGGTATTGTATTGCAATTTACCGTTGCATCGCATTATTACACTGTGTACAGACATTCGCACAACTACACGCGTATCAACTGCATCGCATTCTATACCTAATCCAGAAATCCAGTGGACGTCATTTTGCATTACCGAAGTTACATGTTATATCTCAGACCGAAATCCCCGCAGCCACTTTTGTGACATTCTAAATCCTTTCAATCCCGGATTCTTAGAGCCAATGACTTGTTAAAAGGTCATTGAAATTCAACGGCAGTAAATCATTGATGAATATTCATTAGGAGAGGAATTCCGTTATTCTACAGTGACAAGATCGGCAGCATGTTTGTATGTCGATGAGTAGAAAAAGAGTCAAACGCTGGTTCCGGTACCGATTCGGTCATATTGAGGTGGTCCACTCTGAACTCTGAAAAATGTCAATAAATTAGTGCAAAGGTTTCTGGTATAGATTTTTGTCTCAATGAAATTCTTGTGACTCAACGCAATGCTGTAAAAATATTGAAATTAAGCTGAATGTCCAGCTGAAACACGTAAATGACAAATTTTTATTAAACTTATGATCCAATGCATACATTGACACGTCATTGAACTAATCACCCAATTATAAACAAAAAGTGTTAAAATGGGCTACACGTTGCGAAACACGTGTATAACACGTCGAATTACAATTCCATAGACTTACTAATATTTATTTACACAAACTAAGGGACATACATGATTATTCACTTGTTTTTATTCAAACATATTCTGATTGAACCGATCGCTCTCCAAGAAGGATTCTTCCATTTGATTGTGAGTTCATTCATGTGTTGGGTTCACAAATTAGCAATAACAGTGTGATAACTGTAAAATTTGTCGCCTACGATTTTTTTTTTGGTTGTTCAAAACTAAAGTGGATGTTTATGTTTAACAAAACTGGTTTGACAACAGCATCTTCAACGGTGGCTGCGGCTCCGATGAATGATTGAAGACAAAGGCCACACCGATAGACACTGCGAGATTTCCGAAGAAGAAGAATTATTTATTGATCAAGTTTGAGTACTGTTAGATGTTAGATGATCGAGTTCGAGTACAATGAAAACTTCAGAAAGGAGCTTACGTATGTGATGTGTGAATGATCTTGGACTGCCGGGAAGTAGAAAAAGGTCATCCGAGTACAATAGGCCGTTTCTGGACACGAAATCGCGGGTTTTGGACCCGTGATTCAATTTTCGAGATACTGAAGTCAGCGTACTTGTGACCAGAAGAGTGCCGGGCAGCGCCGGATTTAGGAGGCGGGGGGCCCCGGGCCCACAGTTGTGGAGGCCCACTATCTGGTGCGAATTTGCACCGTACCTAACTCAATCCTTCACTATAATCAAAAACTATACTATTTTTTTATTTTTTGTTACTTTATTTTGATTAAATTTAGGAAAAAAAATATGACTCCGAATTTTGTGGAGGCCCCATATCTTTGGGGGCCCCGGGGCGACCGCCCCGTCCGCTCCTGCTTAAATCCGGCACTGCTTGGATACGAATGTTGGACAAGAAGATACGAAACAAAATTTGACGCATTTCATCACGGCGTTATGGTTTTCGAGATAAGAATTATACGATTTCCTCCACAACGATAGCCTGGTGGTTGTACGATCAGCATGCAGGATTCGTAATTCAAAGGTCGCAAGTTCAAAAGTTCCCCCTCAGGACTTGGAGGCTCAAATGGAACTTATAATTTTGGCTCAGTGCTCCGCCTTGATTTATCTGTGGAATCCAATTATACCGTAAATGTACTGATTAATTCTGTTGGGTATGACTGCAGGATGATCGAGTGTCTCCTACAAGTTTTTCTTTGCATCTTCAACTGTGTCGACGGTGGCTGGTTCTGGTTTGCGGTCCTGACTAACCAGCAGAATCTTGGTTAGGATGTTGCATGGAGTTTCAATGAATAAATGAAGGATGAAGGCCACACCAGTCGATATTACCAGATCACCGAAGACCCCATCAAACTGGAACCACAGAATTGTTATTATCACTGAACTCCGCTTGATGATGATTACAATGAAGACTTACCAACGGGGAACTCAAAACCACGACGGATGATTCCGACGGTGTATGGCGGATCACTTGAACCACCATGTGCACCATATAGATGCAATAAGACAATCGGCCGAATGGCACAAACATTGGCAGTGACAAGAACTTCGTAACCAAGCCTGAAAAGTGTTTGATCGTGAAATGGAGGCATTCAGTCGTCGAATCATTGATTGATGAATCCAATTACCATAATCCGAGTAATGAAGAAGATGGAAGCTGATATGGGTCTAGATACTCACCTCCGTAGCCTCGAGTGCATGCGTAAATGACCCAAGCAATGACAATGGACCACGAAGGGCGTAACAATACAGTCGAAGCAACTTCCATGCTCAGGTCATACGCAAAAGCAGAGTTGTAAATACGGTGAGTGGCCCAGGTGCAAAATATTGCTACAGCGCCAGAAAGGAGCCAGTTGATCGCTACGATTCCCTAAGAAGTTTCGAAAGTTTGATAAAGACGAATGATTATTGAAAATAGCTTTTTGAAGATAATAACGTTTGATGGTTACCCGACCGAGATCCCTCTTTCTTGTAGCCATATCGTAACCAAGAAAAATTCCTATCAGGTAGGGAGCAGTGCGATTATAAGTGGGCAGGAAATAATACAAGACGTTTTTCGCCTGATACGACAAACTAAAACACGAAAAACACAAATTTACAGGTATTAAAATTACCTGCACGTTCAATAAGTCATATACTCACTCCCTGTCGAAGCGTACAACTGCGTTTGAGTATCCATTCACCGCAAGGACAGTTGCTGGCGTGATCAGAGAGACAACAAACAAGAAACTCAGTACTCTTAGTCCAATTTTCCGCGAGTATTGTAACGGATATAAAATCAGGGGGGCGAGCATGAAGAGCTGCATTTCGAGGGCCAAGAACCAAGTATGCACCAAGCACTGTAATGAAGAAGTTCTGTTGAGTGGTCGCGGTACTTCTTCGCATTAAAATTATGAACTAACTTACTATGGGATCTGGGTCAAAAATGTTTTGGAGGTAGAGTAAATTGATCCACCATTTTTCTCTACATGGATCACCCATTGCACTTTTAGAGGTTTCCCACATCGAACCGTTACCAAAGCGGGGGAAGATGACCACGACAAACAGCAGAGTAACGGCTAAGCATGGTGTTAACCTGAGAAAAACAGCATCTTTTTAGTGAACAAAAGTTTTGTCTACATCTGTCAGTCAAGCTGTGATTCTTCGTTAATGTTGACAGCAAAAAGTTAGGACGTTGCCAGAAATGTGAATACCGACGCCTACATCGAGACGGAATATACTCAAACTCACCTCAAATAACGATAAAGGTACATCTTGAGCACATTGAATTCCGCTCCTGATTGCTTGATCTTGAAAAATATATGAGCTGCTAGAAAACCGCTGATCACTACGAAGGTGTCGTTCGCGAACGACGTCATCTCGAAGTATACCGTAAACCACGAATGTTTTCCCTGTGAAGTAATTGGCTTGTTATAACGGTGCCCATGTCGCAACACTTTGACCTGAAGATATTGCGATTGGAATTCACACCCCACAAAATTATAGCCCTGACAGATAAAATCAACCGTTCTAAAGATCGTGATCGGACAATTACTGGAGGCATAATAAATGAGGTGAGAAACTTCATCATTCTGAAAAACAAAAATCAAGAAACTATGACCTCTTCTTACTCTCATGACTTCTAGTAGTGGTTGGTTGTGTCTCATCACTAATCCCAAGACCATGTGATGGTGACCGAATAAGACCGAAAAGCAGCCCAGGCATCGTATGCCATGAATAGCAGCCACCGTCTCACCAGTCGGTTTCGTCTCGAGCAAATTAGCAGCGTTAGTATAGAGTGAAAATTTTGCCAACGTGTTTAAGGTAGCAGACCGATCCGCGGGCCTATTCCTCTCCACAAAATCACATATCGTGCAACACAGCAAGAACACTCCAATAGCAGCGAAGCTGATTCTGGAAAATGAATGTACGTCTTCTGTACTTCCAGACGACGCGTTAACCCCAATGGTTTCAGTCGTTTTAACTCACATCCCATAAATTTCCGGGATGCTCCAATGTGCAGATTTCACCTGCCCACTACGGGTGGTGCTCGTATTCTCGCCATTTCGGACACCTGCACAGCGTTCGTCCTGTAGAATGTCTGCCTGACGTTCCCACAAAGTGTCCAGTACTGAAACAAGTTGTGGTTTTCACTTCAGCCCGGATTTTCACATTTTTTCGTCAATTTTCTTCCTCAAAGATTCTGCTTAAATTCTTACTTCCCAGAGCCCACGTCTCGCCGGATTCAACGGCACGTATGAACACCCGCACTTCCTCTCCATCGGGATATTCTGACAAATGTGCCAGTCGTTCAACCCCATCCGTCCAGGGAAGTTGCAGATAAGGAGCAACCGTCTCGATCAAGGCTTTCGATTCGTTCTTCTCATTATCCGAGAACCCCAAAACAAAACTTTGTATCCGAATAAGCAGTAAAACTACGACGCACCCGTTGCGAATGGAGAACATTATTTCGACTGACACTGACTTTTGAAAAAATGGAATAATGTTTTATAGGGCCACGCTAACCCGTCTCTATCCCCGGACTGCATTGCGCTGACGGCTTTGACTTTGGTATTATGTCGAAGTTTTATTCACGTCCAATCTGATTTATTTTGGAAAGTGTTTCTTCAGAAATGATGTATGCTCTCCCTGGCGGTGGTACTAGGAAATGGTGGGGGCGGAGGCGAGAAGGAGCGGGATTTAATCTGACATCAATTTTATACAATAAAAAATTCAAAATAATAGGAAACGTGTCTGGTTTTTTCTCAATGCAATGATTTCGAAAGAAAACGTTGTGCCACGGTGCAAAAAACATTTCTACGAGCCATCCGCGGATCGAGAACATTATCATCCCTATACTGTCAAAGATTCGTTGAAGTTTAGAGCCTCATTTAATGGACAGATGATTGAAATTCAAGTGTTACGTACATCATATTATACGCTCAGGTTATTTGAGTTCCTTTGAGTCTTCAGCTTTATTCTTACCGTTTGAATTTTGAGCAGATTGAATGAATCCTTTGAAAGTTCGCACACGATTCGAAAGCAAATACGATTACATAAGATATCGAATAATAGATTTCACCACGATTGATAACCTCGATTATTTTCATACACACAGCTGATTTAGGCTGCCCATGGGCCAACCTGTGAAATTCTTGCATTTTGTACTGAAGAACATATTATTATCCAATATGAATTTCGCGAAATTTACTTCCATTCAAATCCGTTTCTCCGTTTTCATTCCGTCTCACCATTCAGTAAGACTTCTCAATGCAAACTGGTGGACCTGGTTTGTCGAGAACCTGATTGTAGAAGCACACATCTGCTTAGTGGATTTGGAAGATGCTCATTTTATGGTTCCTTGACAAAAAAAAAAAGGAAATAAATCTCTATGACTGGGGTAAACAGCAATTCTTCGAATTTACATGCCTCGCCTCGGCCGACTTTGCACGTGGCCAATCGTATTTGGGAAAATAATTAATCCCATTGTAGCAAGACTACGAGAATCTAGATGACTATCTCATAAATATTTAAACGTATTCTTTGGATAGAGAACTAAGATAGAAGATGCGAAATATAGAAGAAATCATTTGTGAGATGATTATCGATACAACAAATTGAATAAAAAAAAGGTGGAAATCTATTAAGCGCCCTTTGAGGGCCTTCCAGAAACGTCACGCTCGCGCGGAATTGAGACTCCAAATCCCGTTAGAAAACACAAGATTCACCTCCCGTCGTCAAAGAACTCGAATGTTGCTGTCAGGTCTTATCAACAACTAACTGTTCCGATTCGTTGGACAGTCGCAGTATCAGCATAGCGTCAATAGGCGAGATCAAATTCAAATTCTCTTTTGAGATACGTTGAACTTAAGAGGTAGCTACGTTGTAACTCAATTACTCGTATCCTGTAATGAACAGCTTATGAACATTATCACGATGAGAATGTTGCTCTGAGAATTTCGGAAAAATATTAATGTAACCACCCACAGAATGAATTTCAAATTTGACGTGAAAATGATAGTTGATATAATGGAATGGTTTCGGCCAGTCACTTGTCTGTTCGTTGAAGAGAAGCCTTCACGACCGAGACACTCATGAAAATCTTTAACTACTATTTTTTCATATCGTTGTGAGCCAATTTCTTTCGACACATCATAGATTTCATATAGTTTCAATGAGTATGTTTCACATCCGGTACTGTGAATAATATTTACACAGAGTGAGTAGAATGTCCGCCTGACGTTCCCACAAAGTGTCCAGTACTGAAACAAGTTGTGGTTATCACTTCAGCCCGGATTTTCACATTTTTTCTTCTTTCAGGATAAACTACCGATACGATTTCTGAAGGAATTTCAGAAGAGATTTCAGATAGTGGAAAAACTCTATGAGGTCCTGCAAGATTCTTAGTAGAATTCACAACAGGGCGGGCATTGCCTACTCTTTAATACGGAGTTTTCCTATTGAGAAAAAAGGAAGTGGACTATAGATCCCGCCTATTCAGCCTCATATTAATCAGATTTATAGTTTAACTTGAAGCGCATAATTAAAGGAGCCGTTGCCTACTCATGGTATACAGAGCTGGTGCCGCCATCCCTTGGAGTTTGGCTGAAGTATGGAGCGCTCGAGACCACCACCATTGAATATCAACAGGGCGCATGGCAGACGAATTCGAGTTTGAAACGTTGAATTCGTCGATAATGAATAATCAATTGAACAATAATCTCTTGAAGAAGATTTTTATCCGTTTTTATAATCAGACAACGCGGCAGTGGATGAAAACTGAAACGAGTACACACACAGTGGAAAAGCATCTGGAAGTTTTCACCAAAGAAAATAATCATTTCCCAAGACGAAAGAGTTTTGAACCTCCTATAGATGAGTATAAAAGCTGAGTGAAGAATACACGAATCACCCATTAGTCCCGAAGCCATTGCGTTTCTAGGAAGACCCGGAAAACTGCGGGAACTAAGAGTCTGTGCTGTTGCAACGGAAGGAGGACGGGAGGGTGGCAGAGTCCGAGTCCTCCACCGGCAACGGGAAAAGTAGTCTTATTCTTTGTTACAGGGGGCTGGAACTATACCGTTGAAGATGGCTGTAGGGCCGAAGAACGAGTTCATTTATATCTATCTAACAGAGCCATGGAGTAACTTTCACCAGCACGTGCAGTCGCTACTGTGCAGCCTCCCCGATACAGCGGAGGTTGAATTGTTCAGAAACGGGAGTAGAAGAAGAGGAGTAAAACGAAACTGTGGAAGGGCGCATGCAGTTACAACTTTGATTCTCTCGCGGGACGCGACATGATATAGGGGATGGGTACCGAGGGTTGGGTTGATGTGCAGTGTTAGCCGCTGGCTGAGGAGAGATTGAACGCTCTCACATCCATTTGTCTCGTTATATTTTACCGATACCACCGTCACGGAGTTCGGTCGTGTCGTTCTGCACTTTTACTCAACGATTCTTTATCCTTTTTCACCTAGTTCAACCCTCCCTTCTTTTCTTCCTTCCTTCCTCGATGCGATGACACTTTAAAACCCTCTCTAAACTTCGATCAAGTTCTTTCGCACTTAAGTACCGCCTGTATTTGTTCCAAGGTATATCGCGAACAAAGTTTGTAACAACGCAAGTCCTCCATCGTCTTATAGCAAAAGTGAGTATCGTGATAGGACAATGAATCGATAACATCGATCGAACCGCCTCAAACGGTATAATTAGGGGGATAGGTTCTTGCACGGTGAGTAGAGTAGCGTTTGCGTTAGTGAAGAGGAACGTTGGCGTGGAAAAAGTAGTTGCAAAAAGTCAAGTCAGATCACCGTCGAGAGGGATGCTGCCCTAGGAGGGTGGAGGCGCTAGATTAGCGTGATCTCCACTGATAACGTCTTATCCTCATCCCCCCCCCCCCCCCTCCCATTTTCTTTACTTCGAAGAAGCCCCGTCTCAACTGACCTCCGCTGACCTCTGGGGCTGGGGGAGACCCAATCTCCACACTAGCTACCCTCTCTGCAATCACGGAGAGTCCTTGGGTAACGAGGGTTAGTGCAAAGTGCAACTTTTGAAAATATCCTATTAGAAATAACAACTTTTCTCGAACGTGGTAGAATTTTCTGGTAAATTGACCAGCTCACCTCGGTCGGATTACACTCGGTTCTGTATGTTACATTGTTAACCACGATCTCGGGTGTCTTGCCGATGCTTGGCTTGCAGGTGGCGATATGTAAACGAATTTTGCTGATCCTCTCGAGACACCTACTATCAGAGTTTGTAGAAGCCAGTTGATGCCTGATGATGTGGGGAAGATTAATTCCCAATCTTGGCGTATAACTAGATTCTTAGGTAGCTAAGTGCGCCCTGGACCAGAGTATGGGACGGGTTACGGTTATCCTCCCACGTTCTCGACGCATTCTCATATTCCACCTATACGACAAACTCATTTGCTTCGTAATGCGGAGGTTCAAGGAGAAGGGCATCTGGCTATTAAGAAATTCTTGCCGGTTGGTTTTCAGTCTTCCGGTATACGTTATGTTGCACATTTTCAATTAACAAAGAATTTCCATACAGTTTTTTGTAGTAAAATGAAGAAAAGTCGGGGAGGAAAAGGGAACGTTGAAATACCGTTTAATAATCGTTATCTCAGTTATTGTTGAGCGAAAGGCGAATAATCACCGTGAAAATTTCATGAAATAATTCACGGACGGTTGGACGAGCACAAATGTAAACTTGTGAATTCTCGTTACACAAAAATAATGGAGATTATTAAAATTTAAAAATGTCCTCCGTCGCCTCGTTCTGCAGAGGAGGTGGAATACGCCCATTACTTTCGAGCGGTGGCTGACGTCATTAAATAAATAAAGATAAAAACAAACAAACTGGGTTCCGCTGCGTCGTCGGTCCGACGTTAAAACCCTCCACGGTTCGAGCTCTCCTACACCGTCTCCTACAAGTCCCGTCATTAATTAGATTTTTATATAAAAATAAAACAGTTGCCCTTTGCGCGGTTCCCAATGGCTCTTTGTGTGAACCGTGCTAATTGCTGGTTTAGTTTGCGGCGTACGCCCCTTTTTGACGCCACGTTCGCGCTAACTAAATTTGTAACCATATTTCTCCAAAGCAGGTACAGCTATTGACTCGAAAAATTATTCTTAAAAAACCATCCTATCGACAATCACCAAAAAATTCTGTTAATCCGACGCTATTTTTCACACCCCGTGCGGCTCGGGTTATATTAAGGCAAACTAATGACCGTTCGTTCATAATTGCTCTAATAATTCGTTGATCCTGTTCCTAAATCGACGGTCGTTACCACTCGAGCACCAATCGTTTGGGTGTTTTTATAGCCGAGTATGTACAGATAACTGAACAGCATCCAAGGGCGCCGACCCCCATCCGCCCCCCCGGAAATCTTACATCCTCTGATAGCTGTATCAGGATGTATATATAGTCTCAGATATGGATTTATGCCTAGGATAGCCACATGGGTTATAGATATGTGAAGAGGTATGTGGCACACACGTGTAAGCGTCGGTATACGACCTCGTAAAAAGCTACTCTTACATCCGTCTTATTGCCTGGCTTAATGCGTCTAGAGCCAAATTCCCCTGTGGTATTAACCTGGTAGACGGTTACTTCGATCTACCAAACGACTTTGTCGATTCGGTGCATCAAACACCTGATTTTTATCGCCGCGGGGTGAGAATTTGATTAATTGTTGAAAATTTTCGGAGCTACCACGCTAGGCGATTATAGTCATTACCTTCCAGAACGAGGATCAGATGATCGCGCGTATAGATTAGCCGTAAAACGCCTATGAATATTAATCACTTTCCGGATTGTTGAAAAATAAATAAATGAAAAGTATATAATATTATGTGTGAAACAATAACGGGACGCAGGACCTGCGGCAGTGAGCCGGGTAGGAATATGAACCGATAAATAATGCGTTTACAATAAATAATCGTATTATGGTATATCGAGAGAGGAGGTCATGTGCGTGCGGTCATGATGTTATCACGATAATCGATGCTCGATAATATCCTTCAATAAATTTGCATGATAACGAAGAGGATTTATATTATTGGAGCAGGGCGCGTTTCACACTGCACAGGGAGCAATTTGTTTCATTTGACGTAATACCGCCCGGGTTATAATCGGGGGTAAAAAAAATATTAGAAAAATGGGTGTAGGACACTCGGAAGCTGTTGGGGATACGACTTTGTCCAAGAACTGCTGCTTTATGAAGCTGCTTTATAGGTTTTTCGCAGTTTTAAAAGTGATGACACTGACACTAGATCCGCTAGGACTGTCCTAGCCCGCGTCTGCACACACGAAGCTCCAGCTAAGCGGTTTATTCCACAAACTGCATTTATGGTAACATAAACGTTTTGTAAACTACGGTTTTTTATACTCGCCGCAAGCCATGCCCTCCATCCACCCGGTAATTCCGCTTGAGGAAATTAAGAGTGAACTTTTGTGGGCATCACCTTTGCATGAACCACGTACGATTCGTGTTAATATCTCATACTCTTTGGAACTTATTTCCGGTTTGATAAAAGCAACTGGGCGGAAGCGAAAATATATTACGAAAAAAAAAAGAATAATAATAATTCTGCGCGTCACTACAAATCTCATAAATATTCGGAACCAGCTTTCCCCGATCAAATTTGCATTGTCAACTAACAAAAGCACGTAGTACGGTTTAACCGATAAAATACAGAGGCTAGTTCACGTTTTCGGACCATTTGTCAAAGTTTAATTTATTGCTGTCCTGCATCGTTTCCCAGCTGCGGAGATAGAATTTCGGATTAAACGTCAAAAATCACTTTCATCCCCCTGCCTTCTATTAAGTACAAATTTTCGGGAATTCTCATTGTCACCGGGCGAGGGTCTGAACAGTTTTTTATCACCCTCAAAACATCCTCATCGGTGAACTCGATCGCGTAATAAAACTTTTTGCTTTCTTCTCATCTGTTTGTCTCGGAGTAGCAAAAGTTGCAACTTTTGAAAATAAATCGTGGTGCAAGCGATGCAAATTCCGAATAAACAAATTACCAACTCGGCGTGAAAAAATTCGCCATATTTTTACGAAGTTGACTAATTCAAGCCGGATAATCGCTATACTTGGCGCGAATCCGTTGAGCTGTAATGTGAATTTTAATCCATCCCTGCGGTCCTTCGTTTTTATGATTTAACAATATTTGCATATTTTTATTCGCTGTTATTACTGTGGACAAAGACGCGAGAACGGTTCATTTCTTCATTCTTTTTATGCGCCTATTCTTCGGCAACCACGGCAGTACACAGAGAGCTCTTATCTATTCAAATGAAAACCGCAAGGCAAAAGCTCATTTACCTCAGACTCTTAACAACGTTCGTTAAAAAAAAATTCTCCTCAAAATCCTCAAGGAGAGGTATAATCGTCACTTTTACAGCGTGACGTTAACTTAATGGAAAATTGGCATCCGTGTGCCGTCTAGATAGCCACCTGTCCGCCCATGATGCACAATAACATTCGGTACTGCTCCGTGGTATTAAGTAAGATATTCTCATCTAATATTTTAACGTTGCGATAAAGGTTTGTGCTCGTCCAGGTTTACAACCTCCTCTTCATCTTTAGTCATCAACCGTTGAACCAAGTTCAAAGATAAAATACTATCCAGCTGTTTCGCCGTTAAAAACGTTACGGTGTATGAGCCAACTGAGATAGGATAGGATAGGATAGGATAGAGTGAGTGAACTACTGACTACCGTGGCCTGCGAAATGTACCAATTTATACAATCTCTACGGGTATAAAATAGCGCTCGAAATACTCGTTACAATTATTTCTATTACTGTCCGGACGCGAAGAGGTGGGCGATAATATGCATAGAAAAGCTTAATACCCCATCTCCATTCCTCGGTAGGATGTGAGTGCAACCAAATGACTCGGAAATAAACTGAAATTGCATATCGAAAAAGCTGCCTTACCTACCCTGCACTTTTACAGGATACCGTGAACGATGGAAAAAAAAAAGAATACTACGGAGCACGTTGCGAATAATAGTCGCTCACGGTCCTACAGACTATTTCTCTGAACGGGTAAGGATTTTGGCAACTGCCCATGAGGCTATAGCTGCTACCTTAGTGAAAACGAAACGTGGTACGTAATACGCATTTACACTTTATTCCTCCGTCCGTCCTTCAAGCCTACAGAATAAGCACAGTATCCGAATCCAGTCCCACGTAATTGGGCCCAGACAGAGAGACGGGTAACATTGTGCGTGATTGGCTACTATAAACGGGTAATTGGTCGCATGCATTCACCGAAAGCGCTAATATGCTATGTCGCTGATTTAATTAGCCCATAAATTCTTGGTCGATTGATTGCGTCTAGATTAGGTAATTAAATACCAGACTATAACATTGGCTGGGTACTCGACGCGGGGAACTTTATACGCTCCGGTTATGAGACTGGACCCTTCATCAGGGAAACTTTACCAGGGTCTACGGAGTCTTCGTGCCTCAGACTGTGAGTCAGCGGATAGATCGAGGCCATTGATTTCGGTTTCGTCCTGCTGCAGTCGAGTCACTAGACGTTATGAAAACCCCGATGACCAGCCTCCAGCTCGGGAAGTCGACCTAGATGTCGACTCTTTCAAAGAGAATCCATTTATTGCAGAACCAGCTCCTGGGTCCAGTCCAGGATACTCTAATGGCAGTGGATCGTGGATGGCTCCTATCAGTGCAATTGGTGTAGTGCTGCGACTGGCAACCGCGATTATACCCCTAAGATATCGCGATATTCCAGCTCTGGAAGAGGTCGAATTCGTTCTTCGGACCTATTCATGACTCCGCGAGTGCGCTGTACGGCTATTACTACATTATAGAGCCCGAACTTCGGCCGATATAACGGTAAACGGAGTCGAAAACTAAGGATAATGTGACTGCATATTACCCGGGTGTTTGGAGTTGGGAAATTTGCGGCGAGCCAACCGCAGAAAGTTGAACAGACCCGAATGACAAAGTACCATGGTACATATTCCTATGGGTTCGTCCTGCCAGCGGGAATGACGAGACGGAGTTATGTGCGCGTGATGAAAGTTTAGCAGGAACGAGGATCGCGGTACTGGCGCTCCTGCAATTTCATGGACTTATGAATCCTGTATGGTACAAAGTAGGAGCTGAATATATCGGATTAGTCAGAGAACCGACGACGAACTGAGTATTGTAGAGCTTCCGGTGCAGGGTCATAGCCAGCGACTACCGTGAGAACAATGATGGAGTAATTCACAGTAGGTACCCTTCATCGGCGCTTTTGTACGATGGGATAAAAATTTTTGCTCTGAAAGTCGGGACTTGTTACTCGTCTCTTGGAAAATATAGAGGCTGAAACGTCCTCTACCAGTGCTTGAAAAATGTCTGGGAGCAATCAGACGCCCGCATGCTTGGATTACCAGTGGCGACTCTGTTCGCCATCCCACGATCAGTCCGTGTCTGCAGCTTGAACCGTTCAACTAGCCTCCGACCTGCCAGGCCACGTACATTCAACCTCGTCGATTCTTAACGGGGTAGATGGAAGAAAAATTGTCTATATATAAGACCGGTACGAGGTACTCGCCCTCATCCCCCCATCCCAATGCCTCACTATCGAGAGCGAGGGACAATCAACGCGCCATTCACTCGCAGAACCAATTGTCGGACCGTAGTCCTGAAAGTCTCTGTCTTCTCAGCCGGATTATCCTTTGACCGAGCCAAGATGAGACAATAATACAGATAGCTTTTGCGAAATAAGAAAACTTCAACCCGGACGGACCTCGGACCGAAAAATTTCTTATTATTGGTTATCGTTACACGCGCCGTATCCCGTCGACGGTCCACTCATCTTCAAACTATCCTTTGTGCGGATGACAACCGATCCCCATTCCATGAAACACCGTCCGCACTTTTGTCCGGTTATTTCCCATGGCAGTTGGGATTTTCGCTTTCATTTAGCGGCCCATTGCCTCTCTGTAGTCTGTACGATTCGATACTTTACCCAAGATGAATGGACCGTCTTGGTCACTCGTCGAAAGCAAACCTGGGCATCTTCTCTTTGTCGAAGACACGATGAAAAACATTCTATAATAATGAATTATCGAAGTGGACGATACGAATAAAAACTTTTCTTTGGGATCCTTCGAAAGCCTCGGTTTCTTGAGGCCTCGTACACCAACGGAGCTCAGACCCACATACCTATACCCTAAAACCAAACAAAAGCTTCTGATAACGTACGAAATACCGAGACATCGGGCAAGGGGTAGGCACAGGTTAGAAAGGGTCGAAACGACAATGCAGAGCTGACCCAGATGCCCCGAGGCAACCTGGTACCGTCCTCATATTTCGATACATCGATAGATGATCGTCTATCACATTTCCCCCTGTCGTATATATCCCTCGGACAACTTGTTTCTTGTATTTTCAAAGTAGTTGTATCGTAGCCAGAAAACGTATTGTTGGGCGAGCTTACGGTATCCTTTTATTGGATTGGTAAAACAGGATAAAAATGAATGTGACATTTGTTGAACAAGCGGCAGGCGTTTGACGTCCGTCTCGCTGGAGGTTGGACACTTATTTAAATACCGTTGGGCAAACTCTGTCCGAAACTTATTCAAACAAGGATAATTCGGTCAGCGTTTTGTAGGTAGGGGGTCGCCGAATTACGAGGGTCGCTGATTTGACTAAGAAGGGCTTCAAACGGTGATCGACGCGTTTCTACGACGGGAAACCGATTCTACCGGGGCAGGGTGCCCAGGGGACGCGGACGGTGTACCCGGTGTTTGTAGAGACATGTGTCACTAGGCACGGGCTCAGCAGAAGATAAGTCCCCTCGGACCTTGGTCCCTCGCCCTTTGCCATTACCGCTTCTCCACGAAACATCTCGCCAAAGGTTACGCCGAAAATGCACCCAGTCAAATTACGGGGAGGTGCGTGTGTGATTTTTTCGGATTTGATTTTACACTCGGTCGAGCAAATCCTCCCGGTTTATCCTGAAAACAGGAAAATATCGCGATCCGATAAATTTTGGCAACCAAACGCCCATATAAATGAACGACGTAGATAAAGACCAGCCCTATAACCAGTCGTTATTTCAATAAATATACTCACGATCAGTCAATTTGCAGAGGATTTTCCGGGCGAGCGCCTCGATCTGTTTAACGCTCCCCGTTCTGAGCCGGTTCTTATTTAGCTTACCAAAAAAGCGCGCAAATTTTTCTTCACAAACATATTGCAATCGGAGGGTGAATAGGATTGGGCAGAATTCGAGCTTTTTCCGGATGATCGAACCGCGGTGCATCGTGGGAAGGGGGCACGACAGACTTTATCCTTCCTCTGACCAGGCGGACGGAAACCTCATCCCCGTCGGCCTTTGGTCGCCGCTTTACCCCAACCCCGGCTGTGTCTCTCGCGTTCCACTTTGGGACGCGAAGCGCGACTTTTCTGTATCAAACAAACGGTGCTGGGATTCTATATATTCAATGGCGCCGATCACCCGAGTGAAATCTTCTGAATCAAATCAAAGTTATAAGCACTGGAAAGAGTACGACGGTAAATCTGATTTTTCTCATATCGTTTAACCTTCGTTTCAATTGACGTGTATAGATTCTTTCAGAGATCAAAGACTTGCCACGTAAAAGTGCACATGGCGTGAAAACTTGCAGGTTTCTAAAATACTGGATCATAATCGCGACCATTTGGACGCATTTACCCAAAATATCCATGGATCGTCATCTTAGATCAATCAAAAACGGCAATGTAATAGAAAAGTCCTTCATAGCCGGCGAAACTAAGTTTCGAGCCAATTTGTGTGTCTCTCTTTGTGAGGTGGCAAGGAGAGAGGGAAGCAACTTTGCATCGCTCAGCCAGGCTCACCAGAGCTTGCCTCTCTCCGAGGGAAGATGGGATGCTGTGCTCCAGGTCCCCCCGAATCCCTCGGGGTCTTCCAGGTCCTGGAAGGACGTTGTAGGTCCGGGACCCGAAGGATTTTCTCCTTTTTTTTTCTTCTCCGCGCGCTCCCTCTCTTATCCGCAATTCCCTCCAATTCTTTTCGCGAAACAAGTTTGTAAAATGCAATTTTACCTTAGGTTGACAAGTCATCTAATCGCACGCAGTCCTCTTCTCGTCTCAACTTCTTCCGCACAGCCACCCCCCTTCCCTTTCCTTCCTGCCACTTTTATTTGCAAACTATTTATAGAACGCTTTTTCTCTCTCACAAGCTTAACTCCAATTCCAAATTTTCGATTGTCTGCAAATTTGCCAAACATTGCATTCGTCTAAATTGAAAATTCAAGCGACTTGCTGCTCTGAAAACAATTTCGGTTCATTGCCGATGCTTAATGCGAAGCCTGAAGCCATCTCGTCTTTCCGAAACTCTGAAAAACTCGTGGCGAGGTATCTTCGGGGTGAGGTTAGAAAAGATATGATTTAAAGAGAAGAGGCGGAAGCTACGGGCACGCGACACGGCCTCCGCAGGAGCTGCCATTAATCAGGACCAAAGCAGATTTATCGGTTGATTGTTTCAAACTTATATCTACTCTCGCAGACGCTGCCCTATCTGTGCTGGGTTCTTGCGGACGGATAACCTGCTGCAGGCAAACCGCAGCGATGCAACGATCCTCGGCACCACGAGACCTCTTCCGGCTTCGGACTCCTGCACCGTGAGGTTCCGATAACTTAATTTTCAGGAAATATTACTCGCGTTACTCACCCCTTGGGTGATCGAATTACCCAGTCCAGATTCGTGCCCTGATAACAATGAAAATCTTCAAGAAATTTGAGAATGAAAATTTGAGCGGAGGAAAACTCTCGGGGTTACAAGGAGTTGATTGCATTTCATTTCGAGTGTCTCCCCCGTCTACTGGCGGAAACTCTCTACTTTCTATTAGGCAACCTGTTTCTTTTATTTCTTTCAATTTTCCGTTCATTTTAAGGCGTGTGGGAACACACTAAAGCCGGAGATGTTGAGGATTCGCAGGGTTCGAGCTGGCGCGACAATTCTACCCTTGCAAATCACGCTTCTTTCCACTTTTCTTACGATCTTTCCCTCTCTTTCGCATTCTCCGACACTTCCTTAGACACTCGAGCCTTTCACCTCTGTTCCTTTATAAACTTCCAGCCAAGTCGCGACTTTGTTAAATGACAGACGCGTAATCAGTGGCAGTGGATGGGCGGAGTCGAAAAGACCTGAAACTGATAAAAGTACAAACTCCCTCAAAGTGAGAGGGGTGACTCTATCCCACACTCCTCTAACCCTCGCACAGGAAGGAAGGATGTACGAAATGAGATGTCACCGACAAAAACTACTCCGCCGAGGCCCGCCCCCCCTTCTCACACTGAAACGAATTATTTCCCCAGTTTCCCTCCCTGAATGAGGTAGAAAAAAGAAAAAAAATGGAAGTTGTAGCAAATTTCTTTCTTGTACTCTATAGCTGCGTTATCAGCGAATGCGAAAGAAAGAGTGACAGCAACTTGTTGATTTCTGAATAGGAATAAAAGGACGTTTTTGCCGTTTTAGCACGTTCGATTCAGTCGTCAGTATTTTTGGTCCATTCTCGTTGGAAACTGTCACGCACTCGAAGTATGACCTGCACACGGCTTTGCGAAAGCATGGCGTAGGCAGATAAAGGCGTACATGGAGAAGCATTACAAGCCACGCAACGGCGACTGGCTGATAGTTGCTAGCCCAGATAGCAGCAGCCGGAGCGGACAATAATTGATCGGACCGCTAAGCTTCCGCTATAAGCCTCTGATCCTATTACGGCAGATACACGGCGGACAGGAGACCGAACGAAGTCGGTGAGTCGCGGTGCGGAGAAGCCCGCAGGCTTTTGGGCCTACGGGCCTCGTTCACCTGGCTATTCTTATCGCGGTATATACGCTATAATGAGTTTGGCTACAAGAAACAGGGGACCTAATTATTCCCGGGATTTAAAAACAATGTATAGTAAGTAGCTTATAGGTTGAGCCTTCAGGGTTTCTGTCAGAGTTCGGTGATTATTGTGAAAACGAGGCTTTAATTGTGTTCGAATTGCGTTATTTACGGCCGCATGGAATCTGCCTCCGGCTATTAAACCGTGGGTACCGTTCGAAGTGTCAACTGGACGTGAATTTAACGCGAGGGAAGCGATAACGGGGTAGAAATACACGTCATTTTTGTTTCCATTTTGGTACATGTATATTCGGACGGTGATAAAAATTCCCAAACGTAGTTTAGTCCAGTTGGCTGACGGGTTACCCTGGAGGGTTATTCAAGTGACCCCGTTCAGCTTACCGGAGGAAGGGTAAGCCGGAGCAAATTGCGGCTGGGTATCAGTTTCGTCATGCATACAAATGCGTGTATATGTTATATATATAGTTCCCGATCCAATTGTCGCGAAACTCTGCCGTCAAATTATCAATAATCACAGAAAGAAGCCGACTATCGTTATCCAAACAAATTTCGAACTCGATCCAGAAAGTATAATGCTCATTGGAAAGGGTACCCCAGCTGTCAACTTAACAGGAAATACACAGACGCAATTTGTGTGCGTAGGATGCGAGTCAAGGGAGTCTAAAGTCCTCGATAACAAAGGCTGATGCTGCGTTCTGGGCTTTCAAATTGCCCCTCTCACCCCATCAATTCACCATCGAACGGGTGAGCCTGTCATTTCGTTTGGAATTAGGTTGTAAGTACCAAGTGTCGCTCTAGGCGAAAGACGAACATCCACATCCAACGGTGCAAACAACGTATAATAACTCCGTTAATGATTCATCGCCATTCAATTCGTATTCAGAAAGAGAATTTTATGTAACGAAGCTTCTAGATGCTCCGAGTGGACTCTTGACTGAATGAAATCGTGAGTATTCCTCCGTCGTTGACGGTGGTTAACTTGTGAATCTGGGGGAGTCGTCTGGCCCCGCGTGGACATACGATAAGCGGTACTCTGGTCGTAGATTAGCATGACAATGTCGCGTCGTTACAGTACGACCCAATCAAACGTGGCGGGTAGTTTGCTCTCGAGTGTTTATTACCAATGCGCTATGCAAATGGTTAGCTTTGCGTGGTATAACAGCTACACGCACATCCCGTACATGCCTATGGTACGTTCTATACGAGTATAGGGCGTGCTAATAACATTCGTCGAATTTTGGGGTGCGTCCGAGTCCGTATGGGTGTGTCAAATATCGGTACGCGCGTGGGCACCAAGGGATATGACGTTTGGGTGTCGAGCGATGCAAATGATAGCGTGATTACAGTCGAGATTTACATTATTGCGTTGTCATTAGACTCCGAGTGAGACTCGTTATTTCTTCTTTGTTCACGAACAATTTGCGCAAGAATTCTTTCCTCTACCTTATGATTATCTCCTTCATTTTTTAGTGGTCAATGGCAACGAATTACCTCCATACATATGTAAATGGGCGTTGCGTATACTGTTCCTGGCATCAGCTTTGAGCATCTCTCTATCGCGACAATGCGGACTGGTATGTACATCGAGCCAGATCTTGCAGCGTTATCCGCTATCTCTGGAAGTTTATCCCAAAGCACTCGACCCATCGGACGCAAAGGCTTTGTTGCGAGATAACCGGTGGACTGATGCACTCAAAATTGAAAAAAGGTAGATGAAGCCGAAGTCGAAACCCCTCCGAATTCTAACCCTTGGGTGGACACGACTGGGGCTATTACCGTTGACCGTTACTCCAGACCAGGTATTATATCTACGTTACACATGTAGGTGTATGATACGTGGCGGAGTGTAGCGTAGCCGGTAGTCGGCCACTGGCCATTGGGCAGCAGGTACCTCCACCAGACACGAGGCACCTACGTAGGTTCGTGCTCCATTATTTAGCTCGTATCTCGCGAGTCCACGCGCACCCCGAAGCCCCTTGCTCTCCGAAACCTCCAGCCCCTCTAAATACTCGCCTGACCGCTGCAAACAAACTGCATTCACTTAATTCGACACTGGTAGCGTCAGAGTATTCGAATTTCCTGGACCACGTGAACCTTGCACGGTATGCGATAGCGGTGTGGGATGGAAGACTTCACAAATTGGGAGCAGAACTATTCCTCAATCGGATGACTGCGGGTTTTGTAGGGCGAACAAATAGGGCTCGGTTTATAGTTCGGTCGTCGTAAACCGTGACTTGCGTTTCTAGGTAAACGCGGCAGCGAGTAGATCCTTTATACATGCATGCGACTAAACTCCTTTACGATATGGTGATCGTAGAGACAAGTGCTAGGTCACTCTATGCAAATGGAACCTAGCTCTGGCACTCGAGGCAACGACTCACGTGGACGAGAAACTGCTAGGAGCGACTAGGCGAGGTTTCATGTATATTATTCAAACGCAAAACGTTGTAAAGTAGCGGCGACCAGACCAATGGCAACGCTGACAAGAGTCGCTGTAAGAGAATCCCTCCGACGCGCGACTACTTCGATAGTATTTAGATTCTCCAATACCACTGTTGCCCCACACAGTTGTCGAGCTCGAGGTTGGACTTCCTTCTACCGTTGCGTGGGTCAATCCGAATTAACATACGGAGATAAAGTTCGAAGACCTACCACCCAGCCCTGTGTGTTCTGGCTTCGTTAGACTTCGATTAGGTCAAAGGGTCAGTCAGGGTAGAGATAACCTTGAGTAATGGCGCTCCGCGATGTACGAAGTAACTCTCGAAAGCCAGTGTGAGAATCGAAATGGGGGCAAACGAAGTGAATAAACACCGACAAGGTGGCGGTTTCGTTATAGTATGTACAGAAACTTTTGCGCACCGTGAGTTCGATAACGAGAAGAAAATCTGGCCTTGTATCGGAACTCGTCTTTGTTGTCAGATTTTGAATCGATCCTCAGCAAGCTCCTAACTTGATTGGCCAAATAGTTTTCTCCCTTGAACAAGACGCGCGATAATTAGACCTGCCGAAATCTCATTACGATTTATCGGCCTATTACAACTTTCCAAGAAGCTAATCCCCCGACGTTCTTTTTCACGAGGGCGATAGACTCGGCGAACGAGCTTCAAGAAACCAGAAGGGATGATCGTTTCCCGGTTACTTCGCAAGCTCAGGTCCACCGCAACGTCTGAAGGTCTTCCCAACGTCGTTGCATTTACTCCTGCACTGCTATTAGCGGTTATACTTTACCCGTCGTTCACAACACACCAGCCCATTCAATCCTCAAGTCTCGATTATGTGATATAAAACGAACCGCTACCAGTCACAAGGACTCTACGTGGGAACGAGGGGTTAGACGAGCTAGACGAGCTGCACCCCCGTTGATTAAGCCACCGCATGAACACATGTGATGGCAGCAACGCAACGGTCTGATTGAGGGCCAGATGGGATCCAGCCTCTTAGGTGAAGCTTATTCCCCATTTGGTAAGATGTAATCACTTGCCGTTAAACATTTTGTGACAAAATTTTGTCCAGCGGTGATTCCTAGTCCCGATGAAAACTTCGTGAAACGTAAACATCCCGTGGGATTGAAGGAAACGGAGAGAACTCACAGGCCAATTCGGGCTCACTACCCTCTTTGGAATCCCATCTTTCTCACAAGGTATACGAGGTAATCCCCAAGTTAATGTTGTTTGCGTTGTTCGATGCCAATTAATTATCCGTACCTAGAACGATTTCTCTTAACTAGGAGGGACGTCGGATAAACGGACCATCGAACAGACCGTTACTTTACCACCTTTGCCGCCTCCCGTTACCACACTGTTTATATCACTCGACCCCGTACCGTCTCGTCCATGTACTATACTCAGCACTGGTCTTGATTATCTTCTCTTTTTATTTTGCAAAACTAGGTAAAATAGATAGTGTCTGGAACGGGATCGGGCACCTTTACGAGGTAACCACGTCTGTGTAAAGAATACAATTTGCGATTGGTGATCATTTGGAGGAGCTCGCAATCCACGCGGGTATGACCCTTAGACGGAAATTTTCACATGAACTGCTTATACATTCTCCTAAATTTATAGAAGCTCGCTGTCAACTAGCGAGTCATTCTTTTCAGCTGCTTCTATCCGCGATAATAACGAGAAATCGTCTCTCTTGCAGTCTGCTTGCAGTATTCCGTGGAAGCTAATAACCCAAGCCGGACATTTCCACGACTTTTCATTGTGGGAAATAATTAACGTGGTCTCTGGGTGTTTAACGAGTAACTAATTTCATGGTTTTGTTTTGAGCGAGCCAAACGGCTGTTCTTGATAGGTACGACGATGTGCCCGCAGAGTAACGGAGGTTTCCCCCCCTTAACCCTTGATGAAGGTGTTCCAAGGTGAAGATCTATAGACGGCTGCAGGGGTTTGCCTCGGGTCGGGGTTTATGGGATGGGGCAGACGCGAGCGTGATGAACATGCCGGGGACGCTAACGAGAGGCGGAACTTGAAGGCAATTAGCTATTCCGTGTGATGACTTTTGTGGTTGCTGCAGGTTAAAAATATGTTTATAAAGGAAGACACCACTTACAATTAGAACAATGTGGATCTCTTCACCACAATAGTATATTACATACCTAGGCCAGTAAAATAAGAAAAGTCTCAGATCACATGTAATTGTTGGCCGAGGCGAAGCCGAGGTTGACAAACATGTGGTCTGAGGCTTTACTTTTTACTGGCCGAGGTGTGTATACTATTTTTCTGCTCGACGTAGCCGGAATGTGGAAACTTCGTTCAGCGCAGCGGCCAGAAAGTTGCCACTTTCCGGCCGGAGGGCAGAAAAGAACTTTGGATCTGTCTTCTCTCTTCCGTCGTTTCCGTGCTCGTGTTAACCGATAACGGATAAACGAATCGAGTCATTCAGTGCGAATACCCCAAAGGACTGGTCCCGGCAAATAAACAAAATTGAAAATTGACTTTTCGTAACGCGTATGCTAATTGAGGACTCGCTACCTCGCTACCTCGCTACGTTACGTGCATAATTTACCCAATTTACAAGCATTATCGCAACGTTGAATTTGATCGGTGAAAATTAGGTTACGCTACCAGTGACAGGTCCCACAACGCTGTCAATGCGTCGGTCAATCAAACCCCGACCCACAATACGCTGAAAATGCAATCAAGCTTCGAATTACCACAACCCATGGGATAAATAGAAGGGCTAGCATCCTCAAGAGGTATTTAGATATCACAAGATTGAATCGCGGCCAGTCGAGCCTTTTAATGGCTTAAAATCCAAACGACTAATGATGGAGTTATTACAGATCAGTCAAAAGCTGGGAGGGTCGCACAGCTTAAAGATACCCTGAAGAAAGACTATCACTTCGCTTTTTGAGACCAGGTAAAATTCATGTATGTAAATTTATCCTCGAGCATTACGCATGTTAAAATTTCACGCCTATACATATAGCAGTCTGCACAGGCAGCTGGAGGTTTTCTGTGGCTAGACGTCATAGAAAATGTCTTTTGCCATACTGGGTATAGAGAGTACAGTGAAAATATGCATTCCGATCTATGCCACATCGACGTATGTACGTTCCTGAATATATTCCAAGGTATATCCGGTATGTCCCTAAAATATGCCTATATAAGCGCCTCCGCAGATATTCTATCGCACATACGTCTACGGATCCGTGGTATACGGCATTCCCTCGCGGTAGGGCACGCTCATACATTTTATGCGTTCATGATGACAATTTTATGAGCTGAGGACAGATTGTAGCGAGAATTCAATATGATCTGCCGGAACAGCTTACTTTTTTTTCAAAGCTTTCACTTATACTGTTTTACGACCAACACACTCTGTGTGGAAAAGAGTATGTTTCATCACTGTGATAGATATCAGAAATAGAAATTGACAGGCTCGGTTTTCGAACAGAAATATCAATATCATTATTTGTGAACTCGTGGGCTATACATGATGCAGAATAATTCTGCTTTCTAAACTAGTCAATAAAACATAATAGTTACAACGCAGAAAAACGGGTTGGAGAATTCGTCAGATTTATATGCCATTTTGAATTTGTCCAGTTATGTCAGCCAAGGAACTCAGGACCGCAGCAGACAGCGATAGACCCTCGTGTAAAACGTACCCACCGACAATTAGGAAGGGACAGTTTCGTGCAACGGCTAAGTAGGCCTTCAGGATAGTGGATATCAGCCTTCTAAAGGCTTCCGTAGGGTTGGCACTGTTGAGTCCATTCACCATAGCATCTTGTATGCCGCTGACCAGATCCCCATCCGCGTTGATATCGTTCGCTACCATATTCCTAGCCTGGTCCATAGCAGCCTGCAGTCCAGGTATCGGTGGAAGACTTGGCAGATCCGGGATTTCGGGAGCCTGAAGGTTCGTAACGTTTGATAAATCAGGGATTTCGGGGACCATGTCCTCTGCATTCGGTATCTGGAAACTGGAGAGACTAGGCCCGCTGGGCACACTTGATGGAATCAAACCAATTGAACCTGACGCGTTCAACGACCCTGAAATGGCTCGTGGACGTCTATTCGGTCCACGACCACCTGGTCCACCTGGTCCTGCTGGTCCCCCTGGTCCTCCTGGTCCTCCTGGTCCACCGCGAGGTCCAGGAATAAGCGCCTCAGCGGCATCTCTGACAGCACCAAGAATACCAGAAATTATTGGCAATCCTGGGATTTCTAGGCGGTTGTGTGGCGGTGGTCCAGGATATCGATGCCCCGGTGGTCCAGGTGGTCCAGGCCTACGCGGTGGAGATGGAGGTTGAGGCCTAGGACGCCTAGTAGGGCGAGCTGTGGTGGTCGCAGCTTGAGTTGTAGCGGCTGCCGTCTGAATTTCGGAAAGAATTCTGTTAAATCGCAGGCTAAACGTGCAATTTTTTGATATCAAGTGAATATCCTACACCTTAGATCGTGCCCTAGACCCGAAAATGCATGAATAGCTGCACTCACAGTTGTTGTTGTCGCCTGGGTTGTCGTGGTTGCTTGAGTAGTTGTTGTTGGCTGGGTCGTCGTAGTCGGTTTAGTAGTTGTTGTTGGCTGGGTCGTGGTAGTCGGTTGAGTAGTTGTTGTTGGCTGGGTCGTCGTGGTCGGTTGAGTAGGGGTTGTCGTCTGGTTTTGGGCTGACAAAAAGCCTGCCAAGGCTACAAGAATGATCACTCTGATGTACATCTTGCCAGGTTGGGAGCTCGTACTTCTCTGCTTAGGGCTGATCGAGTGGTTAATTTATACTTGATAGTAGAAGGTCATGTTCACATGCGATAATAACGAGACAATGAAGCGCATCTGTGACATTGTCATGCAGCTAACGCGTAAGGCGGAAACATCGAATGAGTTATCGCCTGTTTGACCAAGTGACGGTTAATAATGGTCGACATTCTTGTGCGATAACGGAATGGAGGTAAACTGAACTTTGAAGATATGAATGAGAAAATATACGTGGAGCGTCCCTTTGAGGAGCCATTCGAGAAAATGAAATCAATCATCTCAAAATGCATTCCTTGGGTAAAAGTTGCGGCCGGAAATCTCTCCTTCGGCAAAGTGGGAATAGTTTGAGTAATATTCGAGGGAAAAACTTGAGGGAACTCTGAGAATCTTTTATATGAGAATTTTCCAGAAGGCCGATTTTCGCGTCGCAGCTCGCGTCGTTCTTACTCGGGTCGGTAAGCAGCCCCGGGCAGAGCTTTGCAGATGAGCCACCATCTATCGACAGAACTCTAAACTATTCCTCAGATCTTCATCCCCTAGTCAACCACCCCAACTCCCCGTTTCTCTTCTTAGTTCTCTGGGTGAAGCTTGGGAAACTGCCAATCCTCGTTGCATACATCGACAATTCTGACTGCAGTATTATACGCCGGATGAAAACTAGGTACTACGGTACAATCGATTTCAATGGTCCTGGAGAGAATCTTCCTCGCCATTGGCACACGAAACCCAGCGTCGAAAATTTATATTACCCTTATGGACTTCTTTTCCAGATCAAACGCTGTGCCCTTCGGATAATACACAATAAACATTTCGTAATCCTTTCGAATCCTCCACGCCATAATATTCATGTCACATTCTTTTGAGGGGCCGAAGTCTTTGTTCATCGCTGTAATCATTTTAATTATGATACGAGCTTCCGAGAGGGATCCGAGCGCAAATGGCGTAGTTAGAATGATTGTTTCTCTAGATAGGTTCAGGGTAGGTCGTATAATGTACGTGTACACACACCCAAGGAGATCCTTTCTGTGCTTTAATCGCTCCTTCATCCACAATACCGATACTATCAATTACCAGGGTCTATTAATTAAATTTTTTGGTACATGTATTTTCAGACGTCTCTCAAAGCACCTCCTCCTTTCTGTCTCTCTCCGTGACGGGGGCGTTTTCGAGGTGGTATACACTGCTCTTCATAGCCATGCGTTAAAAAAACGAATACATCATTTGATTTCCTACGATCTAAGTACCAATTAGTATCACAATCAATTAATCCATTCTAGTCTATCCAATGATCTTGGCAGATTAAAATTCGTTGATGATTTTAGAATTCAATCAGGCGTAAAGTGGCATTGCCTGAAGGTGTTAGCCGGAAATCTGTATGGAAGTGTAGACAAAAAAAAATCGAAGGAGAATGGGGAAAGACCGATTGAAATTGGGCCAGAAACCCGCCCCAACCTGACTCTTCGTCGAACGTGATTAGCCTGCGAATACCAAGATCACTTCCAGCCTCTTGACGTCGGCGTATTGAGGCCAGAAAATTTATGGGACGTTTAATTATCACTGCGCCATCCGAATATCGAATTCCTGATATCGGGTCTCAAGAGATTTACCGCGTTTCGATTCCCGAGACAATCTCGAGGGGTAAATTGATACTCGATCCCCGCCAATCCCTTTGGTAATTATACATTTGCGTACCCTTCAATATGTTTTTCATGCATGCTCTGTTATGTTTGATATTTGAAGAGCGTTATTTTGACGAACGTACGCCCACAGCCCTTCCCATCTCGCGAAGAACCTCCGGTGATCTTTGTTTTGCACGATGACACGAGTGAGGGTACAACTTCGGGAACGAGCGCCGTGGGAGATATTAATACCGAATAGAGAAACATCGGAGGGTGTAGCCCAGCAAGCATCCGGGTCTCCCTTAGTGTCGGTAGAGGGAAACCGTCACCCTCGTCAGCTCACACCTCGTCTATAACCCTCCGCAATCAATGCCCTTCGCTCATATTCAATCCCTTCGCGTCTATCGTCGCCTGGGCCGATGGCGCGTCCCGGATCGTCGCCCCGCCGCGCCGTTGCTTCTTTCATATATGCATGTAAGAAGTTGAAGCACGAGAAAGCTCCATAATATAGTACGTTTGATTTATGTTACCAGCATCAGGGTCTGGCAAATAGGTCATCCATCATAACCTAAGGCATCCAAAGTGGGTCGTCTTGAGGCGTCAATGTCAAACAGGAAACCCTGCCAGATTATTGTTCTTGCGTCGATTACCCCCGGATCGTCGAACGGATTTCGAAAGAGAGTAACCAAGTGAGACGAACATGAGCAAATGCATCGCGGGTACAACCGCAAATGACATGAATTAATTTCACGCAATTTAGAAGGCATGCATACAGATTGCTGCGGGACCCTTTGTTTAGTTGTCAGCGTTTGCGGGCGTCTGATCGTTCCTCGGTTGTTTGGCCGTAGCATGGCTCGAGGATATAGTTATCTGTGCAGTGAGATGAGGGTGAGACGTAGTCGTGCGAAGATTGGGCGCGCAGGTGGGAAACCAAGATTGCCGAGGACTTGATAATGCCCCAGACGCCGTAGCCGTACGACCCAGGCGCACAAAGTTCGGCGAACTATTGCGCCTCAATCGAAAAGGCAGGGGTTCTAATTTTATGGAAACAAAAGGAAGAATGCAACTCGTAGGCCTGGATCGCATTTGATTGACACATGCCGGCCAACGAAAGCTGCACAATTGTCCAGGAGTTCTGCTCAAACATATTTACCGCGGTCAAACAGACGCCGTAACGAATCGTTTTGTTGACATAAAATATCACGAGCTGCCCATTGGCGAGATCAATCGTAACGATATAGAGTCAAACTCATGTTTGCCGTTTGGCACGCTTAAATAGAACCATTGAAACGTGAAGTTTGCTACTGACGTCAATCCATAGAATATTCAACCCCCGTTAGACGTAGACGTAGGCCAGCCAATTGTCGTGGACTCCCGCGATGCAATTCCATTCGTTTACATGCACGAGTTACGTTTGTTCGAGGTTGCGTGCCGGTAGCAGAAGGCGCTCTAATGATGCCTCGTTCGTATATGTTTCTCCACGGTGATATGTAACAAAGTGTAAAAACCAACGGGCGTGTCTCTGACGGCTGAAGAGACGACACTCGCTACTGTAGAAACACGGATGTGCGAGTGTAAAAACGGAACAGAAAAATAATGGTAATGGGGCTCGATACACCCTCTAGAACAAATTTGATCCACTTAGTAACCGTATCCAGCTGGGAGAAGCCAATTCATAACGCAATGAACGGCCCTCGGTGCGAAGCAGAGATCCTGAGAGATAAGCTCTTCACCGGTCCATAAGAGTCCGTAACAAGGGAACAGCATTACCGAGTCGACCACTGCGGCAATCTACCCCTTCAAGACCGCTAACCGACAGCTTATCCCTTGTAGTGCGTGGCCTCTCGCCTATTCCATCCCTCAACTCCTGGCAAACTAGTACCAGGTACTAGATACCCGCTCTGTTCCACAGTGCGAGAACATGACAGCACCTAGCACCCCGATGCAGTATGTGGGTAGGGAAGAACCAGAGACAGAGGACGATAGGGAGGATAGCTGGCTGACCGGGCACACGTGTGATCCTTGATGAAGAGGCCGTCTACCGCGAGGCCAACCGCTAGGTGGTTGTAGGGTGGACTGACTCGAGTAGGTACCTGGGTCCTCGGTTAGACAGGTTACGAGGTAGTTGCCACCCGGATGCCACGTAGATTGTACTGGCAATGGCTCAGCCGTGCCCTGACGTAGCGATTGTCCACTTCCATCGAGTGCCCACCAGGACTACTGCGTTCCCCAATGTACACCCGGAGAACGTCTCCAGCCTTGCGATTCCATAGATTGATATGATCGACTTGACACGTCAAACACCATCAGAGTTTGAATCTTTCAAGCGCCTCTTTATCGATGTATCTTTATTTACTGCGGCGTCATTAACCCTGTACGACCCTTTGACCGTTTCGGGGCTCTGGCGTGGTCCACGAGCATGCTAATAAAACTTTTAGTTGTCGCATAAAATTTACAAGCCGTAGTTAACACGCTGTTGCATGTAGTGATGGGGACGTAGAAATGATAATACGGAACCCCTGTTACTGGTACAAAAAGTAGGTAGAGCTTACACCGGCTCACTGAGAGTTGCTCTATTTCAGGCGCTCCGGTGTGCTGCACCGGGAAGATAAAACGGAGCATAGCATTCGATCGGCGGTAAATGCAGTTCGCCGGTCGCAGACCGTTGACTTTTTTCCACGAGACAGCTTTAGTATCAGTTTACTATCACAGACGTTACACTTTGCGGTTTTTTTTTTAATGTAGTGTCTGCGTTTTATCTTCTCGTTCGATCAATGATAAATTGGGGAAACGTTACGTATCAAGTTGTTTTTTAATCTCTGTTGATCGGAAAGGATGGTCTGGGTATGAACTGTGGTGCCATGCGCATCGCTAGGGGAGAAAGGTTTAGCAGTTATTTACAGCGTGGACGAGGCATAAATTACGGGGGGTTTTATGGACCGACGCAACCCTGTTGTACCGAGTTGTTTCATCAAACCGGGAAAGCCCAGGGAGCGTTGAAAAAAGAATCGAAATCACTACTTTTCAACTCGAAATGAAACGAAATGGAAATAAATGACGGTGCAATTTATTTCGCTTTCATTTAATCCACCCCTGCTACCGTGCTGCCGGAAAATGACAATTTTCAAGGGCCGAGTCAGAAGGTAAAATAAGTAATTAATTACACCCAACTGAAACTGATTAATATTTCGCTAATTAGTGCGACACTTAATTACGTCCTGCCTCTAGATTAATCACCTCTTTACAAGTGAGTTTAAAAAATTATACCAATTATTACTTCTGTAAGAGCAGGTTTCACCCTCTCTCACTTAACCCACTGTAATTCAGACAAAACGGACTCTTACTTATTCTCCTCTTTGGCTAGAAAATTTTATCTGATAAAAGCTACGGTCGTAGTCATATCAGAAGTTTCTTGGGCCCTAGGCAACCGTATAGATTTATAGCTTCTTCCCCTCTGCTTTATATACCACTACGAGACTCCAAACTCGCTGAACAATGAAAAATCAATGGATCAGAAATTTCGAAAAGTACAGATTTTTACTGCAGAGTATTCAGGTTCGAAAATTGATCCGCTTTCACGCCTAGGACGTTAATCGAAGGTTTTACAGAGAGATGGAGAGATCGAGGGTTTCGTAAAATCGGTGCAATCTCCCCTGGTACAGCCACACTGACTCACACAGGTACGACTGTTGGGGTTGCGGTGCGTTTGCTCGGCAATGCGATTGGCGTCATTTGACTAGGGAATCACATCTCTTTGTCAGTCTGACTAATGTCGACTTCGTTACCAGCGACAAGATAACTCCGTCACGAACGTCGATTTAATTTTTATTTGAAAAAAAAATCCAGTGAATCCTTCTTCACTTCGAATGGGGGAAACGAGTTAACCAAACGCCAAAAACCATTGACTTGTACAGCAATGTGAAATATTCGTGAAAATAAGTAACCGGTTGAATTATTGGATTCATTTTCGAGTCACGTGATTTTTGTTCGATAACGCGGTTCATCCAATTAATCGATTATCTGCGCCCAAGTTTTCCGTTGTGATATAAATTCCACCTCGAGTATTATCTCCGTTCAAACCTCAGGTTATATTAGCTTTTAACGCAGCATCAGCGTAATGGATTCAGCTGCAATCCCATCACGAATATCAAAGAGCTTGATATAAATACGGAGATGCATTGCAGAGGAAAGTATTGTAATTATGCTAATAGCTGAGATATAGATAGTGGTTCTCTGATGTGGTTCGCCACTACCCGTTACTCTGATCAGCCAACCTTTCTTTCAAAGTATAAATATTAGAAACGACCCCAACCTCCGATTCCTCAGAACTCTTCTTTTCCCGTCGTTCAGTAAACCGATACTTTCGAACTCTTCGAAACTTTCAATTACTTATTCAGTGCAACTGCAACAACGAATACAATAATTACCCTCGATCATTTATCAACCCTAATCAACTACTTTGATCTCAGTGACGCCAAGATATTTCTGACGAGTGCTGATTCAGCTAAGCGTAGCCGTGCGCGACACCCTCCGATCATACAACCCGCACAGCATCATCAAATCCCCAAACACTATTGCAGATTACTACCGACGATGAAATCCTGGGTGAGTTCGATCGTCGGAAACAAGGAGAAGAAATAAGGGAACAATTGGCCAGCCACCCTGGAGTTTGTATGATACGTATTTCAGAGTCGACATGTTATATTTCTATCATCGTGGACCAGAGAAGAGAGGATAGTGGGATACACATGGCGTATCTTTATTGGCAAAATACGAATAAAGTGAGTTTGTGTAAAGGGTGTGGGGGAATAGTGTCTCCGAATAGAGTCCTGTGAGAGATAGCACGTAGACAAGAGCCCTTAAAATATGTGAAAACTTACGATTCACGATTCAAAATATCCCTTGGCCGAGGTATGGAGGAAGTTGGGTAGCTAGATGGCCCGTACCTCGGGTTAGAGAGAGGATATTATCTAAAGCCAGGGTGCTTCGGCCGTCGTTCGCCTGTATGGGCGTCGTGTATCTCGAATCATGTGCGCAAGGCTGCCTACCGTCTACTATGTACACCCAGGGAAATTGAATCTGAAGCGCCCGGAATAGGCAACTGAACATACACCTCTAATTTGGTTGGCAATGCCACGTTGTAACTCGCCGCCGAAAAAATTGACGAGCTATAACGCTTGGCATTGCCAACCAAATTACAGGTGTATGTTCAGTTGCCTATCGCGGGCGCTTCAGATTCAATTTCCCTGGGTGTACCTTTCTATATACGTATATCTACATACCTATATAAATATATAGATTCAAGATTGCCAGGGTAAGTATAGAGAGGAACTTGGATTGACTTTATCCAGAGGAATATTTATCGAACGGATATTGAAATCGATAGCCCCGGTCCCCAGACACGCTAATCTGCACCCAAGATTTCCTGATAACCAAGAACGTAGCGAAGAGTGAAAAAAAAACCTCTACCTCGAAATTAGTTCGCCCTTTTTCGTCTTCTCTTTCCGTTCATCCAGGCTTATGAAGACGTTTAACCTGTTCGAGGATCCAGGTATTTCGAGGATATAAATGACGAAGAGTGCGGAAGAGGAAGCAAGAAGGAAAAAAAATGAAGTTGAACGCAGAGATAGCGAGTATACCGAGGATTAAACAAACTGGGACCGTTTCTGTTTATCGTGCCATATAAATACGGAATTAATTAAAACTGCGGAGTTAATTGAATTTTTATAACCTTTGCAGGGTCGCGGTGCTGCTGCTCTCCGGTGCGGCGGTTCTAAAGCTACCGCACCGACGCCCTCGACGACCCGACACTCCGACGCGGCGCGGGCGCCGCACTGCGTTAAACGTGGTAGTTATACCGTGGGCGACTCCTCTATTCTGGTAAGTGTAACGGCTTCAGGAAATATTACCACCGTTGAGAAACACGAAACCGCGATAAAGCCGCAAAATATTTATGGGCACAATTCGCGGCACTAGGAGTAAACCTACCCAGAAACTATTATTATTCCGGTGTTTCACAGGCGCGTGTATTACCGGGATATTACTGCAACTGTGTCATTAATACCGCTCCTCTATCCTCCTTGTCTCCGAATCCTGCATCTTGCTGGCCTCGCCTCTTGAATACGACCAGACCAACGAGCAAAGAATTCGTCCAGTGCAGGTACTCGAGACAGCCGAGTCTAGAATTCACGTTACCACGGTAAGAAAACAGCCTTCAAAAGTAAAGAACGAGCCAATCTTTCCAACGATCGAACGTCTCTATTCGACACGAGGCGCCTGGACCCACACAGTTATTCAAGTGCCATAGATCTTCGAGTATGTACATACATACCTTGACTCGCAAATACCTTTTGAGAAGGACGCGTGCGAGGAGTCGGTAGGCGCACGTTGATAAGAAATATGGGATATAAAAGAGTGGATAAGAGGGTAAGGGATGGGATGAGAACCGTAGTCGCGTTTTATATTCGTTGAATATCGGACCCAATCAGACATCCAACCCGGTAGCGGCCCTCTACGCGGCCGCATATAAATGCCCTCCATTTCGTCTATATAATCATGGGAGTGTGAAATTAACCATCCAGTCCTGCAGCACCAGACCGCAAACTCAATCCACGTGCCACCGCGACCCATCCACCGCATATTGGTTTTCTATAATTTTTGTCGAGGACTTCCTCTTCCTCTATCGATATCCGTCGGCCAGAACGATGGGAAACGCTTTTTGCTCTCCGAGCTTATTCACCCTAAAGAGATTTCGCGTCAATGATATTCGTTAATTGCGCATATTTCTTGGTCTTAGCTGATCATTACCGCAGGTTATCTGCTCGACGTGGCTGTCGAGTCTTTGGATGTTCGCGTAGAGTCAAGACCGTTGGTGTTTAGCCATTAACGGTAAGACTCGAGGCGTGTCAAATCGAAAACTGTGCTATAAAGAGTTTCGCCATACGACGAGGCTCGGCTCTCGCCGACTAAGCAGGTTGTGATTAAACGGATTATGCAGGGTTTCACGGTGAGAAATCTACCGCGTTCAGGTCAGGCCCTCGTTATAAGAAGATTGCAGCATTCGTCGGTTAACGAGGTAAAATAAGAAATCCAAAAACTTGGTCGTCCAGCGCATCAGAGACTAACCAGAAACCCGCGGTGCAACCTTCCAGGCCTTCGCCAACTCGCGAATTCGCGTTCGGCATACCGCTACAGCTTTTGACCGATTCTTTCGCTACGTTCCCTCCGCTAACGAGTTTCCCAAATAAACACGAATAAGCGTGGACGAGAATGAAGAGGGGAATACAAAACAAAGTGAAAAAGGAAAAACCTTCTCCCTGACATGGCGCACTCTAGATCGCCCCGGCTCGTTCGGTTGACGCGATGGTCGGCTTTCAGTGTGAAATGAATGCTTGTAATTACGATGCGCCCTGGTGGAACCGGCCTCTACCCCGGGTAGCCGCTCCGGTTCCCTTCCAGTTTAGAACGATGGAACGGCTCGGACCGGTCCAGTTCGGTTCGGTTCGGTTCGGTTCGGTAGAGCCGGCTGGTCAGCAATGATAGACTCCCGTTGGTTCAGCCTGCAGTTTCCACCACCGTCCACCGTCCACCGCGTCCGTGCCGGAGCTCTGCCCATCCTACCATAATGGTGACTAATTGTAATAGCGGTAATAGCGCGGCGCGGGAGGCGCGGGAGGCGATGTACGCGTTGCCTCGTTTATTTCCACCAATACCTCCATCTCGCTTAGCCAGCAGCCCCAGAAACGTACGTTTCGTTCGATTCCACCCGGACGTATGTATGTACTACATGTTCGTCAGCGCAAGCGTATTTTGTTTGATGAACAAAATCAAGGATTTTAGAGGGCGGGAATTGGATTTTCAACACACGCAGACGCATTGCTATCGGTAATTGCGAAACGCGATTTTGTTCTTTATCAAATTGATTCGCTCTCACCGGATGACCCTTGATTACTAATTATACCACATTTATGTCACGGGCTTAAAGCCTGTGGCGGTCGCAACGCCGAAGGCCGTGATAACAAGTCTTATTAATTACGACATGGATTGGTCGCGTAATGTCAGGCCCGGGGCATTTGAGGGCTTTGGTAGGCTTAGTGCATTCTCGGCAACGGAATTTGCATACGTGCTAGTCTGGCAAATTACAGGCGAACGTATAGCGGCGTCATCTCTACATTTATCCAGGCGATTAGAGGACGCTCGCTTGTATGACCTATCTTTTAATTACATCTCCCCTAACGACTGGACAGCTCGTCAGACTAGCCGCACAGACACCCAAGTGCTAGTCAGGGCCTAACTAATTAGAAAGAATATATTTCAATCTTCTTTCAACGACACATTGGATTTTTATCACTTTCATATTTCCGTATACCTACGACAATAACATGTCTGAAGATTTTGAATGGAAAACGACAGCCGACATTCACTGTATGACGTCTTTGTGCGAAAAGTTGACATCCTCGAGCTCTTGGAACATCCGATGGATTAAATATATTTTTTTTTTCTAATAAAAATGCAATCCGAGTTGAGTGTACGTATGGGCGTCAATGTAAGGCCAGATGCATCAATACACGTCATTACCGGTTGAACTGGGGAAAATATACACAGAACTAGAAGCCGGCTCGGCATAAATGTACTGCGTGAAAAGGGTCGACGAACGAACGAAACGCTGCATGTAATCAATGAGCGAACATACATACCGAAGCTGAAGGTTGAGGGTGGATATCGCAATGGTCTGCAGTACCGTGAAAAGAAAAAATTACCAATATTCGAATTGCTATTCAACGAACGCGGTGCCACTAGTAACGTAGAACTCTTCCGATACATAGAAGCAAGCAACAGGGAGGGACGAGGGTTTGATGTCTGGTTGTGCGTTTGGTCGCATTGGGTCAGCGCATTCCGCATCAAATGGCAAGATGAAAAAAATATTCCCGTTCACTCGCCTAACGGGCATTGATCCGTACGGCGATGAACGACGCGTCGGTTTACCACCATCAACGTGAAAAGTAAAATTCTTCAACGTCGACGCGAACGTTTGCCGACCGAATGCGTGATGTAATTACACGCTATCCACTAATTTACGATCATGATTCTCGCTGTATATTGTCGCGTTGAAGCTGAAACAGCTTCATCTGCTAGATTTAATTAATAATTGAGATTAGATGTACGGCGAGACTCGCAGCCGGTGCGGTACGTAGGCTAGACCGAAGCAAAGTCCTTACCTAGCAGAATATCCTTGGCGTAGTCCCGGTTTTCTACTTCCCCGCAAATGAGGCTACCAACTCACCTCATCCTACAAATTTCTATCTCTCTCTCTCTCTCGTCTCTACCGTTGGGAAAACTTTCCCTCTGATACGTTAATTCGTTGCCCGCACGTTTCACTTGGTATCTGCAGACCTCTGGGTCCCCAGGCGAAGGGTGGAGGGCCTCGGGTCGAGGGTTGAGGGTGGAGGGCGCGACGTCGGGGGTGGCGCGATATACTCCAGCCCCGCAAAGACGAGCGATACCTAATGCCTACCGCGAGACAAAGGTAATTATTATTATCAGATCTCTAACCGAACAGTCGAGCCTCATCCCGGCAAACAGGTATATCGGGCATCTGGTTCCTCCCTATCGTTTACTGCCATCCTCCGGGGGCTGCCTGGTCGATTACCAGCTGCCTCCGACTGATATCATGCTTATCACGTTCCAGGTAATATTGGTATTAATACGGTACCCGATTGGGCTGATCCTTGGACCGCAGCATCCTATGGCTGCAATATAAAGCCTGTCTGGAGTCACTGTGGAGAAGCCAGTCCGTTACGAGAAGCTTTAGCTCGGAATACTCCTATAATTTTGGCGATTGCGAAGATTGTTCGGTATTTTAGAAATTTGAGATCGATATAAAACTTCGGCCGTTGGCAATTTTCAAGGTGAAGTTTAATATTCTCGAAGATACTTTACTTACCAGACATGCGACGACGTTGCCTTTCGGGAAATTGCAATCCTAGGGAAGCATATTTAGCTCTCGCTGTGAGCGAGATTGGTTTTTTAAATAAATTTTCTATACGTTACGCTCGCAGTGACAGTAGGTAGAGTTGCGATTGTCGTTGACGTAGACGCGGAAGGAAATTGAAGTTGAAAAATAATCTAATGAATTCGCGTTGACGCGCATAGAAAACCGATTACTATGGCAATATCCTGAGAAAAGTATATATATATATTTATAAGTGCATTTTCGTAGACGATGGAATTGTAAACGTCAAGATGTGTGCCTGAATATGAACAACGGATCTGTCTACCCGTATATATTATATAATAATGCGAATAATACCCAACGAATCGACTTAGCGCGGAATGGAAATCGAAATGGAAAAGTTGCCGGGTTATAGAAAGAAAATAAAATGATGAGAAATCTCCTAAGCCCCTTAGCGAGGCAATACGAACTGATTTCGAATCAATATTTAATCATGTTGGATTTGTGCCAGCCTCTGCTTACTCCCGGCTGCACAGTCGTCCCTAAGCCCCCCGTACCTTCCTAATGTCGGGTGTGAGACATTCCGAACTGGAATTTCACACGGAATACCCAGGTCCTTCACATTATCAAAATAATAAATCCAATCTCGAATGCAGTCGACAAGTGTCCCGGGTTCAAGGGTTCCTGACCCGTCATTAAAATCGGATTCTTTCAGCACCAAGTGTCTGCGGAAGTGACGCTTTTTCGAAATAAAGACAAACCCGGATGAAAAGGAGGCAAGAAATCGTTATCTTCGGTACCCTGACGCGTAATTAACGCGCAACTCCCCAGATATTGCATCAAGTAATTTTCTGGCTCACAAAGAGAAGTCGAAAGTTCAACAAGTGAGATCCAGAGCTGTGAACCGTCGCCTGGCTGGTTCCTGGTTAGGGTGGATACGAACGGGCGCACTTCGAGAGAGCCCTTGGTTACGGTGGCTCCAGTTAGGTAGAGACCACTTAGGTGGTATTCGTATGCAGATGGACCGTCGCTTAATTAGAGGATGCTAAATACCGACTTTGTCGACTAGAGGGCGTCGCGTCACGTCGCCGTTGAATGTCTCTAATCGCCTGTAATCCACCAGGTTCGGGGTGGTTATGCGTGAGAAATGACTTCCGAATGGTAATTGAAAGAGATTGTTCCGGAAAATATCCATAAAAAATTGAATTATAATGGTATGTAGAAAATAAATAAATTAGACAGTGAACAATTATCACAAATTAAATCCGACGAGTTCCACGAGTGTCAGTAGCACGTGCGTCAAGCGCGCGCGCGCGCCGCAACACGGCTCGACGGAAATGACGTAATAATTAATGGCTACGTATCAATTAGCTGGAAGCCAAGAGCGGGGAAAGGTGAGGGTGAACCACCCCGCGGCGCGTACTTCGCTCCAACTGGCAGTCAGTTTTAAATCGTTCGGTGTTGCGCGAGAGAGCCGCGCCCTATTAATTACCAAAGGGTTCATCAATTATATTCCATGGCGCGTGCGATTTTTGACACGCTAACGTATCGCTTGGCCAGGTGTCGCCCTGGACCCAGTTTACCCCGCCTCCGTTTACGGGGGTCGCGCACGACCGACGCCCATTTCGATGAGGCGAGTGAAAATATTGTCCGTTTCGCTGAATGAATATATACATACGTGCTCGCGGATTTATCGCAACAAATTTGCAAAACGGGAGCCGTTAGATTTGCCGGCGAATTGTGGGGGTGGTGATTAGTTTTTAAACGCACAACCGCGGAGTCCCTCCAGACGTCTGTGTTTCGTCGATCATTTGATCGAAAGCTTCGCAACATGATCCAGAATAATCGCGTGATCAAGCTCTACGACATCGTCAAAGATCCGATTTTCTTCAGGGATTTAAAATTTCCGAGTGCTCCAGCTCCCGCCGAGGGAAAATACCATTTTCGCGGGACGCTTGCTGAATTTCGTGTGAAATTGTATTTCCCTAATCCCACGCCACTCTGAACGAACAAGTTTGTATGTAGGATGAAAATTGTACGTTCGAGCTCATACAACATACTTTATTCGACTGGTTGGCGACTCGAATCCAGGGGGTTTCAATGATGGAAAGTTCAATTCCACTTCAATTCATAATTGCAACTTAAATATGAAATAATTTTAAACTTCTAGATGAATAGACAAAGGGTTGATATGAAATGTACAAAACAAGGATATGCACGATCACTCTTCCTTAATTTCTAACTTTGATTTGTTTTTCTGCTCCTCCGATTCACCTCGATCAGCCAACAGGATATTACTTGCGATGATGATCGGTCGTTCAATGAACAAATTTAAGAGCAAAGCCACGGGAATCGTATACACCAGATCTAAAATGTGCCCGGTTAACTGGAAAGAATCATATTCACGGTTAAATTTTGTTACAGACCAAGAAAAGGTATCACTACAATAATGACTCACCAAATCGGTGTTCGAAAATGGGGTGGAAGTTTCCGAGGAGCTGATGGTAACTGTTTGAATCACCATATGCACCATGTAAATGCTGAAGGATAATCGACTGATGGGCAAAAATATCGGCAGCGAGAAGAACCGCGTTGCCAAGCCTGAAATATATTCATCCACCCTCATTCAATTTCATAATTCTTACGGGTTAGCAGAATAATTTTTCAGAATTGAATATCCGAGTGATAAAGAAGAGAATTAAATTAAAGAAAAAACGTGTCTACTCGCCTCCGCAGCCCTGGGTGGATGCATAAATAATCCAAGCGATGATAATCGACCATGAAGGGCGTAACAGAATAGACATCACTATCTGCCAGGTCAAGTCATAGGCAAAACTTGTCGCGCATATACGATAAAGGCCCCACGTAAAGAAAATTGCCAGTGAACCGATGAAGGTCCAGATGAGCGCAACATTTGTCTAAAAAAGTCGTGCGAATGAATGTAAACCAGTGCACAAATGTTCAAGAATAATTTTTCTACTAAAATTTTACTTTGGTTGATTACCTGAGTAAGACTTCTCCTGTTTGTAACCACATCGTAACCAACAAGGATCCCTAACAAGTGGGGAAAGGCCCGAGTATAAGTTGGAACGTAGTATCTCCCGAAGTTGCCCAACAGTGACGGAAAACTGAAAGAAAAAAGTAATCAGGGTTCGAATGGGTCGAAGAATTGAATACTTACTCGCTGTCGAAGCGGACGAAATTATTAGAGTAGCCGTTGATTCCGAGAATGATGGGAGGCACCAGCACAGAGACGACGAGGAAGAAGCTCAGCATACGCATTCCAAATTTTGGCCATCGATGCAATGGATAAAGGATAAGAGGGGAAAGAAAGAAGAGTTGCATATCGAGGGCCAGGTACCAAGTGTACACCAAGCACTGTAATCAAACGGCGCCATTGAGGGATCGCGAAATCGATAATCGCGAACACCAAGCTGAAACGTAAACCAACTCACAATGTGATCTGCGCGGACGATGTTTTGTAGAAAGAGTAAGTTGATCCACCAATTTTGACGACATACATCAACCGACTTTGTGGCAATGTCCTCCCACAAGGGACCATCGCCCCAGCGATGGCAGAAGGCGACAACAACGAGAATGACCGCAGCGACACACGGCGCTACTCTGTTACGATGAAATAACTGATTCTGTTATATGATAACGCAATAATACAATAGAAACATTAGACATTTTGACTAGTCAAGTACACGAATATACAAGAAACATAGCAATGGAAAGGATCTTCTAGGAATCATGAATGTGCCAGGTATAATACTCAAACGGAATGTTCATTAGTACCTTAAATACCGTCGAATATACATTGTGAGCCAAGTAGTTTTGAGTCCTGATTTCTGAGCCTTGAAGTACATGTGGGCTGTTAGAAAGCCGCTGATCACGCAGAAGGAGTCCACGGAATGCAGTTTCATCTTCACGCACAAACCATGCACCGAAATACTGAGCTATGGATCGATTGATCGGTATCAGTTTCTTCGATGTAGATTATTAGGTATAAGTGATATATTTCCTCAATTTTATGTTAAAGGCAGAAAACGATATGTGTGCCGAATTGGGAGTTCATCATTTAATAACGTGACGAACTTTGATTGTACTAAGTTTCATAATTCATTGTGAATCATATATGTATTACTGATTGCATCTTCCTTGCCTGTTGGTTACTTCCATGTTCTTACTTTGAGCATATCCAGTACGTTCAGCTTATGATTTAGCACTATTGGTGTGACGACATAACGATGACCATTCAGGACGCTCCAGCAGGACAAGCTCCGAAGCCCATGAATCGCGGTTATCGTTTTGGAACCCGTTTCCATTTTGACCAAAGAAACTACGCTGGTGAAAAGTGAAAATTTTGCCAATGTGTTCACAGTTGCAGACGAGGACTCCGGTTTATTCCTTTGGACAAAATCGCATATTGTGCAGCCGAGCAAAAACACACCAATTGTCGAAAAGAAGACTCTGAAAAATACCGCAGTTTCGTCAAGATCGCGACTTCGTCTCATAAGAAAGTCTTTGCCCTATTAACTCACATGGTTGACATTTCTACCGTGGTAAATTCGCTTGATCTCGCTCGCGTTACCTCGGCGGGATCATTCTTAATTTGGTCATCTTGAGACTTCTGGGAAGTCGAAGCCTCATAATCAGTGGTAAAAAATTGACTGCTTTCCGCACTGATATCGAAGGTGCTTTGTTCGGAACCAAAATCGACTGAAACTATGCAACGTCCATCCGAAATATTGATATTCTTGTCGGATTTCACCAACGAGTACTTATTGTATATTTCTGAATGTTGAATATTTTTCTCTTGTGATTGAGACTCGTTTTTCAGCGTTTCTAGTACTGAAAAAACAAAATACACGATATGAAGTATGTAACGCACGTGAACTGAGTCACAACTGCACCGAATCTAAATCTTATCCTTACTTCGCATGGCCCATGGTTCACCGGATTCGGAGCCCCGTATCAATGCGCTGATATCCGTCTTTTCGGGAGATTCGGGAGAATTCCCGAGCCAGTCGAGCCCTTCTATCCATGGAAGAAGCAAATATCTTGTAGCCACCCTAATCGAGTCTGTCGTTTCCTCGTTTTGGCGATGCACAGTTCCGTAAGCTGAACTTTGCGTTAAAGTCAGTATAATAACTGCTAAATGTTCCTTGCGTATCGCGAACATGACGATAGTGTTGCCTGTGCGACAGAAAGTTTTGATTTTTAGAACTTCACTACTATTCTGAGACGTTACCAGAGACACGTTGTCTTTTTCTAGTCCCTCTTCCCACTCCTGCCTTTGTCGTCCAATTGTTGGACTTCAATTTTCACACTTGTGACACACACACATACTTATGAAACTGGTTAGTGATATGAGCGTTCAGCAATGCGAATTTCATGCGAAATAGTCTTTAATTTAACGTCGTACAGCTAGTTGTATTTATTATTCTTTTGACAGTTTTTCAGCAGGCGCACTCTGACTTGGCCGTAAATATCAAAGCTGTCAAAGTTATGATCAAACAAATATGATATTGCATGGCTAATAACGGAAGGTCGTAAACGCCAAGAACGCAAATTTGTTGGCAAGAGGTCGTATACAAACTTCTTTCGTCGCATTCGCTTTCAGAACGTCGAAAACGCTTAGTTCCATTCAAATAACCGAATAAAAAAACGTGAGCGCAAACCGCCACGACCGTCAAAAATCGCGATATTTTCCGGTAATATTTGGAAAACATTCATTTCCATTTATTTACGCATTTTCACACCTTTTACACAAGATGAGAAAAAAATTAATATCAGTAAACCAAGCGGAAAAAAACAAAGTCGTACACATTTTTTTCTCAATTTGTTCCAAAAACACTCGAAACGCGAAAATCCGTTGATATTTGGAAATTTTTAGTATTGAATCGGTCCAATCTATCACTTCTTGCAATCCGTCATCATACTTTACTTCCTTTCAGTTAGTAACAAAAGACCGTGTCTGTCAATACACCCGACTTTCTGCTATTAGGTGATCTACTCCTCAATCCCAACGTTTCTGGACATATTTTAGCGTTTTTAGTCCGGACCTGAGGATTTTTTTTCTTCAAATTTCTTACTTTTCGTGATCAAAAATGGCAAAATTTTTGTATCTGACTTTTGTCCGCTCACGTTAAGGAGGCTAAAAGTTGTTCATTTTTTATCACATTCAACCCTCGTCTGGTAAAACATTTTGAATATATGATATGAATATTAATATTTATCAATCATGTATAAGCACATTCAGTACATTATGTATTTTCGTTCATGATAAAACAATCGAATACATTCTGACATTTATTTCTGAACTTTGCTTCATCTCCGAAAGTTCAAATGTGTAATCGTTGATCTTTCTACTCTGCCATCGACCCTTCTTTTTTGCACTCTTTTGCCAAACTGCCTGGTGCTGACGATCGTTGGACTTTCGATGAATAGAGTAAATGAGATGAATGAGTAAAGAAGACAAATGCCACAACAATTGATAGCATCAGGTTACCAAAGACGCTATTGAACTAACAGGAATTGTATTCACTATTGAAGCCCACCACAGACGGATACAAATAATACTCAAGATTACGGTGACTTACCGTATCAGAAGCAAAGACGCTGTCAGGGGATTCTGACGCACTGATGGTGATCGCTTCAATCGCGATATGCACCAGGTAGACGCAATACGAGATACCTACGACTGATAGGCATAAATATCGGTAGTGACAAAAACTTCGTAACCAGGCCTGGAATATTAATTTGAAATGTATCTTCATCTCTTCGCGGAATCGCATACCGTGCAACCAAGCAGGATCACAGTAAGTATGTGAGGAATATCTTATACACATACACATACACACGCACACACATAGACACACATACGCATGCATACACCTGTCGTGTGAGGTGGGGGCAGAGTCCGCTCGCTCGTCGGGGAGACTCACTCGGGCATCAGCCGTCCAGTCGGACACGCACTTTTTCTGAACACATTTTGATAAACACATATTATATGCTGAAGCTTCGGCCGCGCAAGCGTTCCTTGTAATAAAGAAGAGAAAAGAAGCGTGGATTTTGAGGAAGAGAGAAAGAAGAGAAGAGAGGAGAGGAAAGAAGAGGACAGAGGAGCATCGAAGGAAGAAAGATCAGCGTGCTGAAGACCCGGATTCCCTGTGTCGTATTGTATCGTATTGTCCTTTGTTTTGTCCTTAAATATATATATATTTTTATTTTTAAATTATACATTTATATAGGTCATATTGATTGATTTTATTGATGCTTCCCCTGTTAATACGTTCAGATTTCTGACTTTGCTGTCTCTTTGATTTCTTTTGAAATTTCTTTCTGCATTTCTTCTTAAAAAATAGTCATAATCGCATTGATTCATAATAAATATACACTTGGCTTTGATTCTCTTTGTTGAAAAGTTATTTTCCTGCCGCACCCGTTCCTTGAGAGATATTCTTAATATAATAAACTGTAGTAAAGTAAGATTTGTTACAAGTACCAACAGCAGGACTCTAAAAATGATTCAGAATTTTAATTACTTCGTTACCGTGTATCTTCAAAAAATCACAAAACACTCCGTCCTTACCATCCGGAGCGTACATTTCAAAACGGTACCATCTGGGCAACCGATGTCACTAGAATTTATGGTGCACTGAATGGATGAATGAAATGCTCCGAGTATCCGATAACTTGTAGAACCATAGGTGTAATCTTACTTCGCAAAGCCCAAGGTTCCCTGGATTCGACACCTCGAATTAACGCCCTGACTTCTTCCCTTTCCGGAGATTCGGAAGAGTGCACTAACCAATTGAGTCCGTCTATCCACGGAAGCTGCAAATAGCTCACAACCATTTCGGACAAAGCTTTTGCTTCGTACCTTTCATGATTTAAGCAAGTGCAATAAAACACTTGAGTCAAAGCCAGCAGGATTAACAACATTATGTCACTGAACTCGGGTTCCAATTTCAAAAATCCTTAGGTGAAGAAGATATTGAAACGGCTATAAACTGGCAGGCTTTATGAACCAGTTCGGAACAGGAAGGGGGGAGGGTGGGGGCTTAATCCAACTCACCCATAACTCGGTCGTTTGCGCTGACCCCTCCATTTTCCAAACCAGAATTCAACGTGACCACGTTTATCTCAAAGCATGTCGTTGGAAATAAGTGCAGAATGATGCAATATTATATATTATTCTGATGCGTAGCTTAGGTGTAACAAAAATTTAGTTTTAACAATAATTACATTCTGATGGAACAAGGGGTAGCTATCAACTATGAGCAAGTAATACATTTTATTATACGTAAAAAGTTGTACATACGACGAAACTATGGGAATAAGGTATAAGAGTCACGAATAATTCGAATATTCCAGTGATGTACCATACATTCTTATGAAAATAAGGGGAAAATTACAATTTTACAAATCAATGTTGTATTCGATACGTCATTATTCTTTTCATACACACAGTCTCATATTATGTGGATAAGCATGGATTCACTCCATCATGTATCTCCATATAACAATTGGATGAGTTTGGTGCCCTTTTTTCTACAGCTACATCTTAGGTGGTCTTCTTAGACTCTTGTATCTGACAGGCTGATGCTGGCTGGCACCTGCGATTAGCGCACAGAATCTTCATTAGGACGATGGTTGGGCTTTCAATGAACAAATTGAAGACGAATGCCACGGCGATTGACCATGCCAAATCACCACAGATCCCAGTGAACTAGAAGAATCGTATTTTTGATTGAAGCCAAACGCGGACTAGGTGCAAACAACACTCATCAGAAGAGTAACTCACCGATTCCGAATTCAAAAAGGTGGCAGTTGATTCTGGAGAGGCTATGCTGATTCCCTGGACTGCCATATGCACTAAGTAGATGCAATAGGAGAGTCGACCAAGGAAAACGAATATTGGTAGCGACAAAAACTTTGTAACCCAGCCTAAAAGATGTTGAACCACTCTCTTATAATCAACGACATGAGACTTAAGTAAAAAAGAAAAAGGTAAACATTGAAAACTAAAGTCAAAGGAAGAAGATGGGGGATGCAATTTGGTATGAACTTGCCTCCGTAGCCCTGGGTGCACGCATAAATGAGCCACGCCGTGACAATCGACCAAGAAGGACTCAATAGAGCAGCCGACGCGATTCTCACGTTCAAGCTATCCGTGAAAGCAGAGTTGTAGGCACGGTGATTGAGCCATGCGCAGAATACTACGAGGAAGGCAAAAATAATCCAGTTTGTCATCACGTTTACCTGAGAATGTTGATGAAATAAGAAAATATTTGAGCCTTGGTTTCATCGGGTTCATCAAATAGGAACTGGATATCACCTTAGTTAGACGGCTTCGTTTTGTCATCACATCGTAACCGAGTAGGATTCCTATGAGGTACGGAAAAGCCCGATTATAAGTAGAAGTGTAAAAATTTCCAAAGTTTCTCGACTGGTCCAAGATACTGAAAGATCAAAGAATACAGCAACCATGATTCATATTGCTGTATGAATAAAGCCGAAATCTGAAGTGTAGTTACTCCCGGTCGAAGCGAAGAAATACGCCGGTGTAGTCATTAGCAGCGAGGTTGAGAACTGGTATCACGAAAGCCACGACCAGAGAAAAACTCAGCAGCCTCAGGCCAAATTTCGGAGAGCGATGCAAGGGGTATAAAATCAGAGGCGAAAGCAGGAAGAGTTGCATATCGACGGATAAGTACCAAGTATACCCTAAGCACTGCGATAGATAAGTATTATTTCAAGGTCATCGGACGGATGGGATAAAACATGTAGGCATGATTTATTTACTCACTATGCGTTCTGTGCCCATCATGTTTTGGATATAGAGTAAATTGGCCCACCAATATCCACGACAAGGCCCGATCACGTAAGTGCCGATCAATTCCCACACGGGGCCACTTCCACAGCGATGCAAGAGAACCGTGACAACCAGCGACGTAACGGCTATGCATGGTGTTAATCTATGATAATGACGGAATTGAGCATCGATATATCTAAATACAGGACAATTCTGCAGCAGAAATAAAAAATTGTTAAGTTCACCTGAGATATCGGCGGAGATACAACCTCAGCACATTCAATTTCGTTCCGGACTGTTTCCTTTTCAAAAACAAGTAAGCTGCTAGAAAGCCGCCGATTACGCAGAAGGTATCAACAGCGAACGGTGCCATTATAAAGTACACACCAAACAACATATGTTTCTCCTATGAATCAGTTCTGCGATATTATCTTTTTTGCTGATCAAACTCAGTACACCTACCTACGACGTTTCTTACCCGACGGCATGTGATCTTCATAATACTACTACTTCGGTAAATTATCGTTGTTTACTTGAAGATGTGCATAAGCTTAACTTTGTGACTCAACAGCAAACCTATGACAAAGAAGCCCAAACATTTTATTCCATGAAGGGCGGGCATCGACTCAGCGATCGTCTTCGTATCGACCAAAGCAAGTGCGTTGGTGTACAGAGAAAATTTTGCCATTGTGTTCATCGTAGCGGACGACTTTGTGAGCCCATTTCTCTTCACGAGGTCGCACGCCGTGCAGCCGAGCAGGATCACGGCAAGTGACAAGAAGAAGACTCTGGAAAACAATAAAAAATTGTCCATACTTCGTGAACTTGTATCCTCGAGAAGTCTTCATTCTCTCAACTCACATCGCTGAAATTTCTGATGTTGTGAAATCGTCAAATTTCATCGTCGTATTTTGCATAGCAGAGTCGACAATCCGGCCATCTTGATTCGTATGGAGCATTGAAGGATCAGATCCCGAGTCAAAAACATTACTGAAATCACTATTCATATCAGTAGTTGCACATTTCGAAACTCTACCAACTGGATCCATGCAGCGTTTATCCTGATTATCGACGTAATTGTTGCCGTTGGCTTCAGTGGCCTCGCTGGGATCTCGGACACCACTCTCTTGAATCTTGGGCTCATCTTCAGGCAAAGTATCCAGTACTGAATCAAAGAAATTGTGTCACCTATGTGATAGGTTCTGGAAAAGTGAGTGTGATCTTACTTCGTAGAGCCCAAGCCTCCCTGGATTTCGAATTCCCTGATCTTTTCCCTCTCAGGAGATTCTGCAGAATGCACTAGCCGACCAAGACCATCGAGCCACGGAAGCCGCATGTAGCTTGCGATTATTTCATTGTCAGTCAAATAGTTTGTATCGTCCTCCTTGCGAATCAAGCATGAGGAAAAGGAAGCTAATTGTGTCAGAGCAAGCAGTAAAACTGCAGCGCACCCGTCGCGAGTGAAATACATCACGATACTCAAGTAAATATCCTATCTAGAAAATCTTCAATTCTAAAACTATGCATCGAAGGTTATACAGTTGTTTGTAAAAGCCGTGACAATTATAGTGACATGCTTGAAGATTTTCAACTGGTTCTAATGACGATTTCAAATTTATCACACTTGTACATCTCTGCACCGATGGTCGTTCATCCTTTCGCCACAACCCCACGATACGGTAACGATTGAAGTAAACAATTTCTCGTTGATTACGGATCATTAGTGAGAATCCAGCATTGTTGACTCGACAAAAAGTAGAATTTCTAGATATTTATGATTACAAAATTGGAAGTAGATTACCGTATTTTTGACAATGAACTGAAAATATGCCAAACTTGAATTAGCAATATTGTATAGGAACTTGGAACCCACATGAAGCATTGAGTGGAATAAAAGAAATTTCATTTTCAGTCCATTTTTCTGTTCGCTCCTTGAAATGCTTTCACGACCGTGTAAACAGTTGAAATGTTTTGTGAAGAATAACTATTTAGAATTTCGAACACTCGTACAATTTTTGCATTAACCTCTCTGTTTGCCATAAATGTAATTTCAGTTGACCGTGACGATCTGAAAATCAAACGTACCGTAAAAGGATTCAACGAATATCAATTCCAACGTAACTTTCATTTTCCGAAGCGTGTGTGGAATAAAAATGTATAAAGCCTGAATTTTTCTTTTACTATACACTCAAAGTCTGATGATAATTGAATTTTAATGGTACTCTCTAAATTTGAATCAGTGGATAGTCACTGATCATCAGCGAAT
>JAFFZH010013028.1:0-10688 GCA_018420115.1 Euura saliciscinereae
TTTTTTTTTTTTTTTTTTCTTATTTCTTATTATCATTCATGCGGGTTCATACAACTTTCGCAATAATTACGCAACATCGGAATTTTGACGTACGACGACGTATAGAATCCGAATTTCTTTTCTCGGTTAAGGTCAGGTCGAGGACGATCAGGTGGACGATATTGACCAACTGAGATCCTCCCTCCTTCACTCCACTCGATACGCAAGCTTTCTGGTTATCAGATTATCGTTCATAAAAATGTGTATCAATTATAAGTGTATATACGAAAAGTCTTGCAGCCGACTCTCGAATATCACCGCATGATGAAACATATCCGAATTATTTCACCGCGGAAACAAGATCGGAATGTGGAGATTTGAATCAAGTCGTTATTTGAAGAAGAATAAAAATACATTAATTAATTTCACACTTTGATTCCATTCGAGAATCGATGTTCACACAAAAAAGTGTGTTTCGTGTCGATAAAAGCTCGGATCGAACCGGGGCAGGTAATTCGTTCGAAAATGAAATTAAATCGTCGACCTGAAAGCTTCTGCGCAGAACACGCGAATTGCGGAGTCGTCGCAGCCCTTGGCTCGGGGGTAGTGCGGAACGGAACCGCGCATAACCGTCAGAGCCAGAAATCGAACAAGTCGCGTTTATTTCAACCTACGACGTTGCAAACGCGGGTCATCGATAGTAAAAACGTTATTTGCTCGAAATTACACTATCACATTATTTAAAAGGATTACGTGAATTGAAAAAAGGTCAGTTTTCTCCCACTCGCTCACTCGCCATTCGCATTTGTCGACGATTTTAATCAACTTGAAATATGAATGAGCATAATCACATCTCGCACGAGTTTCGTTAATGAATCATTTTGTGCGAATACGACGACGTAGACAATCGGATTCTCGATTATGCGTGACCATGCTCATCGGTATATAGTCTTCAACCACGAAGCGTGCTGGGTTGGTGCTTTCCGATGACCTTGAGAGGCTCGGTCTCTAGCTTTAGTATAAAAAAAGACGAAAATAACCAGAGACATGCAAATTGCGTTGATTGAATGATTCTTGATTTATACATCGCTTAAAAATCCATAAACCGTAAGTTTTACATGTAAAGTTTAGACTTTCAGTTTCGGTGATTCCGGAAGCAGTGATAAACTGACTAGAGGTGAGATTCCCTAGTGGATTATTCGACCGACTGTGATATTTCGATTAGTGTCACAGTCACTTTTCTCATTATCAGCCACTTCTTATAATCGAAGTCACTTTTCCCAAATTTTTCCAAGATTTGATCACTTGAGTCACGTTTTTTGGTCACAATTCAGTTTCGCACTGCCAAAATATCTTTTTTAAACATCATTTTTGAACAACAATTTTTTAAAAATCATTCGGAGAGCAATTGTTCATCATGTGAAGGAGGGAAACTGAGAAAAAAAAATCCTGTGATAAGTTATAGTCAGTTATCAAAATTTAGCGATAATCCATAGTCACTCTTTTGTTGATAACTTGGTTCAAAAATTTTGTTTTTTAATTTCAACACGGATGAACCGTGTGTCTGCAACCTTACGACAAGTAATTTACAAAAAAAAGTCAATTTTTTGTTGTGTAATGAACTTTGGATAAGATATTTTGAAAATACCATGTATGATAATTCCTTATCAGATATTTTTTGCATCGTGACTTAAGACGTCGTTTCGTAAAGTCTAGACCACATTTGGCAAGATTAATATATACGACAGGACGTCAAGTGCAAATGTCAATCAGCGCGGGTGTGTTGATTATCCAATAGGTGCACGTAGGTATATATAAACACGACGAGTCCGAAACGAATTTCGCAGAATGTCTATGCGTACCCGAATTCACCTGTGTATGTGACGTAACGAGATCTGCCATACTCTATAATAGCTGAGGAACAATTAGTCGTTTAATGATATAATTGGAAGCTATCTCATTGTTAAATACCGAAGTCCCATTATTCTATCAAGTTATCATTGTCGTATCATCAGAAGCAAACGTACATCACGTAGTGTGAGGGAAAAGAATGTTTTTAAATTGTCTAAAATATGCTCGCGCTGATTTGAATATCAATTCATTTCTTCTTCTATTCACTGGAACAAGAAAAAAAAAACGTCACAATCTACAGAAATATTTGAGTCCTATTTTTTTATCCAAACATTTCGCGTCTGAGGTGCCTTATATTGTTACAAGGCAAACTAAAATTTCGACTCGCAGGCTCGTTTCACCTCAATCATTGTTTATCTTGAACTATTTTAATTATGTAACACTACACTTAACACGATTTGTTATTTTCAAATTCACGAGATAACGTTCATACATTAATGACCTCTGGGTACCCTTGGCGGGCTACACAACCACCTTCGCCAACAAACCGGTCTCTCGATGTACGTGTTTACACACCTTACCTACTTTTGTAGCACATGACTCGTCGCTGAAAGAGGTTAACAAAATTAGTGACAATTTTACTGGTCAGAGAAAATGAAGCAAGTAATTTCATGGAAGTAAACCTTCCCATAATATTTCACAAATTTCATATGCTGTGGCCTTGTTGTCTCATTTTTATTGAATTCGGCAATTTTTGCTGCTAACTGTGCCTGCTAGCTTCAGCTTCGTTCAGAGAAAAATCAGGAAGTCAGGGAAAAGTCAAGGAATTTTATTGTTAAATCTTATTGTTAGTCAATGAAAACAGTAGGAAAACTTGTATAAATGATGAAGAAAAAAGTATTCTCAAATATCGTTTTCTTTTACCGTTGATGAAAAAGTAATGGAAAAATTACAATTTGGTCTGAAAAAGTCAGGATTTTTTTTTCCATTCTTCATAGTGGCCATCGAAGAAGAAAAAAACTATTGACAGACCGTTACACAACGTGTGAAGTAAATTGTCATTTTTTACAAGAGTAGATATAGTATACATATATTGTTATTGACCTTTCGTAAATGCAAGTTAATGCTGCATAATAGCCTGCATGAGCAAAAATCGCGAAGACAAAAACAAAAATAAGAAATAAATTCGTGGAGAAACCAGCGAAACTGGTTACCTGGGTGTCGGAATTGGTCAGCCTCGACTGCAGGTCGGCTACTGCGTCGCCTATTATACTTTGGCTGATCGAATTGTATCACATCGAATCCGTCGGTTGGTACGATATTAACGATTCCGTGATCCGCGCGGTTATTTGCAATGCAGATTATTGTTTAGTCCGAAATTTCCTGCTCGATAGGTCACAGATAATTTTTTACTATCATAAAAAACGTGAAAATTTGTGTCTCGCATTCTTTGCGTAATCGTCCACCTGTGATAAATAAATTCTCATCACTTCGATTTCACCGAGTCATTCGGTATATTCGCGTAGTAGTTAATTGCTGAATCACGATTGCGCTGAGCTCTCGTGAACTTTATATACTACCGTTGTCATCACTGGACGACGCCTGCAATGAGTGCAATTTCCGTCAGAAGTGCGTTAAACCCAGAACTAGTTTCCCGGATAGCTGGTTACAGGGGAAAATTAGTATTAAGAAAAACAGTCGATTTTTTATTATTCTTCTTTCACCTCAACAGAAGAATTAATGTGTTTCTGTTTCCCAATCATTTTCAAGCTGTCATAAAAATGGAGGATGAAAAGGTAATGAAATTTATATCGATAACAAAAATCAGTAAACAGTAAAGGATTATTTGAAGTATTGAGATTCGGTAATTAAAAAAATGTGACTAACGATCGTTGTACATTTGTATCAGTCGAAAAGCGACATTGAGGAGCAGCCGTCCACCCCCACAGCGTTGAATCCGTCGTCTAAGGTAAATAGCAAACTAGCATATGGAGAAAAAGTCATGAATAAAAATTTGCACAGTGATTCGCATGAGAAATCAATTTTTTTTTAAATTCGAGACCAATTGCACTCTAGGCGAGGGGGAAATAACTCGTTGAAATAACTGAGATGATGAGAAATAATTGAAAAGCTGAGAAATAACAAAAGAAATGAATAAAATAATGATGAAAAAATTGGCCAGGAAATAGAAAAATGATTTAAAATTGGAAAAAAAAAGTAATTTGCAATAAAAAAGTGAAATTTAAAGAAAAGTAATAATTTGAATTGTTTCACTAAGAAAAAATGATGTGTCAGTCAAATCTTGACTTATTTTCCCCTCGTCTTTAATATTGTAATGATATTTGACGAATGGTCTCATATATATATTTCACTAGTAATAAATTGACGGTTTAAATAAAACGTATTTTAAATTTCATCCAAAGCAGCTCAGAGACGACAAGGATTTGGTGAGTAGGCAGAGAAACAGGGGAATTATTAAAATGATCTTGAACCACACTACACCACGTGTAATTCGCATTGTACGCGTGTGGATATCGGGTCGTGTGTGTCATACACACGTTTAGAATGTCATATATTGAACCAGGCATAATACTCGTTACGGAAATTGCGACGGCGGTCTTCTATATGTCCGACAATGATAAAATTGCTCGGAGGACATAGCCACTTATCCAATAAAATTATGTACCGTATCATTCTATAAACAATCCGAATAATTTATAGTTGGATCAGTAAATTTGGTCGATGTAGGTGCTACGAGTAGCCAAATTTTATGTCGTGGTATCATGTACGTACATTGAACAAAAGCATGATAGCAAAGCTGCAGCGGCAACGGCTGATAAATAATATATACCATCAGGTTTATAAATAAACCAACTATCGGCATTCGTCGCGGTAGAATTTTATAATCAATATTCATGAGAGATGGAATCTATCCAGTTATAAGAACATTGAACAAATATGCGAAAGACACTGAGGCGTTCCCACTTTTGCATAAAGTTAAAAATCTGACGTAATAATCCTTGAAAAAAATAATCTATAAGGTATCAAAGACTAAACATTTCGATTTTAAGTTCAAATCCATCAGATTCTGAAACACACATGGATCGTTTTTTCTTTAGCTGACCTCTTCGTGATTCGTTATCTGCTGCAGGAACGAAGAAAACTGTTTTCCAAAGGGTCGAACGGTGAAATTTGAAAGTATTTATCGCCTAGCAATAATCAATAATTATCACCATACGACGCCATTGATCATCGATCAGTTCCATTGAATTGATATTCGAGAATAGTTAGCACCGGTCTTCGGGATGGGTTAACTCACCCATTAGGGCACGATGACGAATAATTATAGGTACAAGTCACGTTGTCGTTTTCATTGACCACGTTATTTCTGGCTATAGACACATTCGATTACGAAACACAGATATTTCGGATAATTTTCACTCACTGCGACGCATCCATCCGTTTTATTATGGATCTCCGCGTGATTGTGCCAAGTTAATTGGTTTGTCGTAGTTACATGCAAAAACTTTCCACCAGCTCATATGTACTTCGATCATTTTCAGTATAGAATATCAATCGAGTACCATGAGTAGCGTAGGGGGGCGTAGAATCATGAGCGATATATCGCAAAAATAATATAGTAGATACGTATGTTATTGTATTACAATATCGTTGTTGTCGTCTCTCGCTGGGGTCTGTTTCCTACAGAATGCAGTCGCGACTGTCCCTATCACGGATTAATTTTATGCGGTTAGACCTCGCACTCGATCACGAAAACATGTTCGTTGATACATGCACATCGCAGAACCGTGATATTCCAGGAGATAGATATCACTCGTGTCGTATAGTAATTTCATACTCACGTATACCCAGTAAACAATAATCACCGCATTATCCAGATAGACGAACCAAAAAAAAAGAAGGATGAAAAAATTAATGAGTGACTTTTAAAACCAGTTGGCTTTGGTTTCAATGTCAAAGTATATAGAGGCTTCGAAATAACTGAGGTAATAATTGCGAGCGATAAGAACCATGGGTATAATTATTCGCGGTGCGAATTCGATCGGAAAGTACGTAGTTGCACTGGATATATATCGACACGAGTTTGCTAATTATCTGTTTGCTGTAATTATCGGCTATTATAGATCCATTTAACGACTCGTCACATTTTGTATCACCGCATGCTAATATGATGCTTAGCTTGTTTGTACACTTATCAATTACACTAGTCTCTCTCTCTATCCCTCTCTGAGACTCACAAATACTTTTTGATTTTTTTCTGAATGCATTTTTGTACACTCTGCGTACTGCACACCAAATTTCATTGAAAAATATACAAAATTGTAAGAGTTTTCGATTTTTATACCTTCAGCTGTAAAGTGGAATAACTGCCACAATTTTTAATATTTCTTGATCAAATTTGGAGTTCACACTCGGTTTACCATCCTGAACAATCAAGCGTGTCAGATTTTTGTTATCTGACTTTGAGCTGCCTACGGAAATTCGTCGAGGTTCAAATCTAGTTTTCCCGCCTTGGGCTGACCATTCAGAAAAAAAAATTTCGATGTGAAATTAATGAGAGATAGCGAAAGAAAGAAGTGGATTAAATTCACCACCACGTGCGTCAGGTTTACGTCATCGGTAATCAAACAAGTCGAATTATACATTCGCGAATTGCAGTTATTCGGTTCGTGAATTGACTTAGCATTTCAAATATCTGACGATATACCGAAAATACGTTGGCAAAATACCGCGGTGTGATTCGAAGAAACCATCATGTGTATATATACACGCGATTATAACCATTGAACTTTGTACATTGACAGAGTATAGCTGTAATAAAAAAAAGTACTGATTGTGAGTCAACGTATTTCACCGCATATGATCTACGGAGATGAATTTCCCGATTTTCACTAAACACACAATTGGTGTTTCTATATAAAATAATTATACTCACGCATTGAAAAACGTCAAATGCATCCAAGAAATATTCGAACCTGAACCAACTAAAAAATGTATTTGTTAAAATTAAATTTTTATTCCTGGAAACGAAATTATGTTTGTCACAACGAAAAGAGATACAATTTGTTTGCCATAAATTAAAGTTTACTTTTAAGAAATTAATTTTTTTTTTAGTCATACTTACAGACAACACAGCCGCTGTAATTAGCGTTACAGAAAAAGTTGTACACTTGTTAGTTACCTAGTTTAATGGAAGAAGGGGGGAGGAGGGGAGAAAAAATAAATAATACGGGAACGTCATGCGGTGTTTTTAGGTGGGAGTGAAGATGCTCGGCCTCGCGTAATGCTTGCGTGTGTCTCTGCGTGTATGTCTATACACGCGAGTATACTCACTCGCACATTTGAATTACGCATATGCACATATTCGGGTATACTTATACCTTTTAACCGACTCGACGTGTGTAACGTATCACAGATACTTAACCGTGGTTCACATGGTAGCTCCAAGTTCGGACTCGATCCGTCAGTTGTACAGAATCCCTGGTTTCGCGCGTGTCCGCCGAGAACCATTCACCGAAAGGACCGCGTTCCCACGGCAATACGAATCTAATATTCAAGTGTCTATTTATTTTTTCTTTTCTTTTTTTCTCTCTCTTTTATATCGACACAGTGTCACGAGATCGGATAATTTGTCGTTCCTAAATCATTGTGAATAAAATGATGAAAAATTAACTCGTGTGAATAAAGACAACCGGGTGTTCACTATTTATGCTGAATAGTTGTTCAGATTTTTCAAACAAAAGATTAAGATTGAGTAATTAATCAGTAATCGGTGGTGAATTTTACAACCATGACTCCTGTACCGGGTAAAAAGGTAAATTCAAATCTGTTTAATTTTTTTTTCTCATTTATTCATCTTTCTTTTAGCAGATAAAATACACAGTTGGAACTTTTCTTACCAATTTTAACGTGTCTCAGAAAATTGACAGAAATATTTTTGTAAATTTGATAGATTCAATATTTAAAAAATGTTGTCACAATTCAACGGATTTGATCTGTTAAATTTAAATTGTTACCGGTTTTACTTTTGACAGGAAACCCAGTAACAAGAGCCAAAAAAAGTTGACAGAAGCACAGATTATTTTTAACCGTGTATCAATTTAAAAAATTGCCTTCATTCTTCGTTCTGAATGATTAACTGTGTAATAGGGCCACGATATTTATCAGTGACGGAAGTATACGGTCGCTCTGAATTCGACAATCACTACTCTTTTCATTCTTATATTCCACAACTGTATGAGCATATGTCGACATTTTTGACGTTTCAATTCATACGGATACATTTTTTTGCCCCCTGAAATCGGTAATATTATCGCTCTTTGTAAGAGGCGTGCGAAAATAGCTTTGTACATTCTTGAATTGATGTCAACGCGACCGTGGGCAATTATTTCGCCCCAATACCTCACAATTATATCTTCGGGTACAGCTGAGAGTTGATCGACAGAGTAAATTAATACCAATTCTTAAACATCGATTATGGATATCAATTCAAGTAACAGAATTGTTCACTTGTCGCTTGTCCTGATCTGAAAGAAGATAAAAATATTTTTACACCAATTGTTCAATGCCGAATGTCTGTAGTATCGATGTTTTGTTCAAACGGAGATATTCCCAGTTGCGGGAAATGCTGATATGATATTTATATGTTTTTGTTTGTTAATTACACAAGTGTGCGCTAGCCGGTTCTTCATATCCGGATATCTATCTACCTCAACCCTCCGTTACTTGTCCTTCACGGTGCAGCAAGTTTACCTTGTGATGAGAAAGTTTCACAGTAGATTATTGATTATCAATATATTAATTGTTCAGGAAGAGGTCTCGCGAATCCGTCGATATTCGTTGTCAAAACTTCTTGGAGTTGTTGATGTTGTTGAATAAATGGAATAATTTGGAAAAAAAAATCGAAATAACTGAAATAATGCGTCAGTCAAATCTTGAGTTATTTCCCCCTCGGTGTATCAATGTTTCCTAGTAACTATTTTCTTGATGGTAAATTTTCTCTATTCTCTTTTCCAATTTTACAACAATTCTTATCTTCTACTTTCTTATTTTTTTTAAATTCACAATAATCCAAAACATTTAATGATAGAAACTCTCCATTTGAGAATGAAACATAAACTCTGAATCGAATCTAAAACGGAAGTGAAAAAGACAGAAAAAGAGAACTTATAAATTATTAATTAATTCAACAAGCCGATTATTATTATCCAAAAATATTATTATGTATATATGTGATTTGTATTTTATTATGATTTCCTCAAACATCGATGATTATCTTGAAAATCGTTTTATGGTCAGCCGACTAACGGCTATTAACGATTAGTTGCGTGTTATCGATCAGCTACCCACTCGGTTCTGTGTTGCCGAGCCCCCCGCACATTTACAACCATCAAGCATTTACAAGCATCTAGTCACTGAACCGGACATAACTGAAACTTTGACGTAAGGTAGATACGATGACGGTCGGTTAACTACCTACGTCCGTAGCCAAACGTACACGGAATGATCAATGAGCGAAAAACAGAGTCAGTAGAATGGATAAAAAATACCGAGAAGAAGGTGTAAACATTCGACAGAACAAGACTTGTCGACGTTCAAATGAAAATCGGAATCTTTCTAGCACGATTTCGTACAAAATTTTTATTCCCGCGCCTGAAACAGGTCCAAAGTGTAGGCAGTCACAATTGCTAAACTTCAATGAATGCTTTTAACGGTTGTCTCACATCGTCGCAGTCGTACAACACGTCACAAAAATTGGAAAAGAAGAAATAAGAAGGTTTTACATTATTTTAGATACATTTTATTTCACAAAATTCTTATTCATTTTAATCCAAGTCATTAAAAACCGGCTTTTGATTATTTTCCGCATATATCATCGATGAATCTGATAGAAAAAAATGTTGATCCCGTCGTTAGTATAAATCTCATTAATTGTAAGTGGTATCAAGATTGCTGCCGGTTACGTCACTCGTGTACCACCGTATCTAATCTCATGTGCTTGATACTCTGACATAGAAATACATGCGTACGTGCAGGTTCTACCAACACCGCTGCAGTAGCTGGTGTAAGTCGTTCCACTAACGCCACGCGGCGAGCCTCCTTTCACCGACCAATAGGAACTCTCGAACATTCTGGGCGCGTGTGTATGCTACGGTTGCCGCATATGACGCGGCATCGCGCAATCGATATGCGAACGTGCCCTCCACGTTTCTGTACGTCTGTCCCCCTTTTTAATCTCCTATTTCTCTCTCTCTCTCTCTCTCTCTCTCTGTCTCGCCTCGCCTCGAACGTGGTCTTCTTATCTTTTTCTTAGAGAATGTATAATTAATACACGCAAGTGGTCTATCGCCTACATATGATTCCAATACACGGCGACACGTTCCGATGATAAAAAAAAAAACTCGGAATTTTCCTTTCCGTCGTAGTATGAATACTGCCGTATAATTTATACAGAATTTATGAATACGCGATTCACGTAAGTCAGTACACGTCAGGCAATACCATTCGATTATCTAAAATGGATTTACATTACCTCTCCTATCGATTATAATATCTAATATCTCCTAACGATTAAGCGGATCATATTTAATCCGGGTGTAAACGATGTCTACCCACGAAGAATTCGACTAATCCGAAAGTCTGACAACGCCGATAATGTTGTGACGACAAAACACGGAATCCTAGTCGTGTGGAATTACAACTTTAATGAATTTGTACTAGATGTTTTCATTCTCTTATTTTTACGGTAATTCTGAATCGTGAAGAGTAAAAAAAAGTTCCTTACCCCCTTCCCCACCCCGCCCCCCCTCCCCCCCACCCCACCACCACACCACAGC
>JAFFZH010013028.1:10788-75141 GCA_018420115.1 Euura saliciscinereae
CCCCCCCCCCCCCCCCCCCCCCTAATGTGACTCGACAATACACGGAAAATTGGTAAGTTGCTGGTACTGGACAGTCACGCTTCGCGCGATTCGTCGTATATTTCGAGAATCAAGCATCTACCTCACGCGACTTTTCCTAGTTTCCTCTACTGATCGCAGTACGTAATGCACAATTTTTCTTTTTCTTCTCCTTCAGTTATCCGGTATGGCCGATGTCCTAATGTTCAATATTTCTATCCTGTCGTACTACGACAACGTATTCATTGTCAGTACAGAGGAATCTTCATCTACGTCTCTATCGCGTCTCGGTTTGGTATTCCCATGTGAAATACCGAGCCTCTGCGTACGTGTCGAAAAGGAAGAATTTCCCAGAGGCCCGCGCGCGCGATGGAAAGTTTGACGGCTGCTATTGGCTCTGGCGGAGGTGTGTCGGCGATGGGGTTCTCCGATTGGTCAATTTTTCGGAACGAGCCTACCGCACGTCTAGCAGCTGTGCGTGGGTCTGTTACAGCGAGGGGTGAGGGGAAGGGTTCTATATGCAGCCACGGATCTTTCATGCCTCTTTTCCCTTTCTCATTTAGTATACTTTCGTACCTACGCGTCTGCGGTATTTCTTCGGGTATGGCCGTACCCTCTCTCTCCTCAGGTTCGCAGAGCACACTATCCCCGCGTCGCCATCTACTCGCGACCTCGTCCTCTGCTCGGTGGTAGAGGTCAGGAACCCAGCGTTACCTCGCTTCATTCCGAAGAACGTATGCGTCGTATGAACCGGAGACTCGACACTGGGGGATCGAACGCCGAGGCGAGGCGCACCTTTCGCCAATGATTATTTTTTTATTTATTTTTTTTTATCGCAATATCAATCTCGTGACTCTTATGTAGACTGTATAAATAGAGTGTGTTGATAACCTCATATTCAAGGCTGTTGTTATAAAAGTCTTTGGTCTTTTTAAATTGGTTAATTGATCGTTTAGATGGAGTAGAGGCCAATGTACTGTTATTTAAAAATACACGGAAATTATGGATAGTCGAATTATATCCGTTACGTAACGAAATATGTATTTATTATTATTTTTTTTTCAATTTCTACTATGTAATATATATTGCTCGTTTATCTATGCGCTTGATACGCTGATACCCGCGACCCGATCAAGGGTCGTTGAGTTTTTGTTTGCAGAAAGCGTATTTACTGATCTGGGCGCTTCACTTTTCGGTTTATCGATCAGCTTTTGTTTCTTCCAGAAGATAAAATCGTTGTTTTTCGTAGAATACAATTTTCCTTTTTCATTTCAAATTTTATCTCCCATCGATGAAAGAATCGGTAAAATGAAGAAAAAAAAGAACGAACAGTACAATTGAACACGCTGAATCTTCAGATTAAACATTTTTCGGCACACGTTTACGCCGGAGAGTGACGTAACCGATGTCTTCGTGCACGACTTAATTTCATAAATCATACAACGAGTCGTTGAAGGAGGAGACGAAATTCGACTACTATAATCATGCTATTCTGCATCACTCATTTATTTTATTTTCATACATGTGTGTAACGAGTATTAAATTTTTGCTTACGCATTAAGGCTGCGTGTATATAAAAAAAAAAGAAAGAAAAAAAATTGTCCGCTGAGCCAGGAAAATTTCTTTTATAGCCACACGTGCCGCATGTAATGGCCAGTCGAAAATTGAATAATTTCAACATTTCCGGTAGACGTGGGTATACAATAAAAAAATTATATGAATTCAGTTTTTGTGTAAAGTAGCAACAGACGCATACAATTCGATTATCGATCTCTACGATCTTACGGACGTCGCGTCACGTACGTGCGTCTCGAATGAAGGTTAGATTGTTAGAATTGCTTCCTAGTTTCTCGTTCTCTCTCGATGGTCAACGGGCTTTCCACGCCGCTGTCCTTCTGGTTGGTGACGATTTTCTGTTGTTCTCTGATCACATTACGACCTCGCTGAGAAAAAAACATTTCATACGCTATTCTTTTGTCCTAGATAATATCGATCGTATGGGATTCTTTTTTTTCTCTTCGCGAGCCTCGGTCACGTTCCGTATCATCCAGCAACTAAGCTACGAAATAGCGGACATAATTATCTAACTCATACAATCAATCGAAAGGGGTTTATCAATTTTTAGATAACAAAGTCGCCCGGGGTTTCCGTGTGGAAACGAAATCGACCAGTTTCGTGTAAAAAATTATAACAAATATTATATTCTGCTCGTACAGAACGTAACATCTGAATGGAGATTCTAATCTAACGTTGAACCCGTTGTCGGTGAGTCAATGTGCGTCTGTCTGAAGTCTGGAACTGAGGAAAGAAAAAAAAGAAACTGAGTAAATGGATACGAGGAGCCAGAGTTTCTGCACTGTTCACGGTGATATTTAGATAGAGAGAGAAAGAATGCAGCGAGCGAACGCCGAGTGGTCGTCGAGTGTTGGGTGTGTGGCAAAAACGTTACACGATTGGCTCCAGGCAGGACGCCGTTTAGGTATAAAGGATCGACCGCGGCGAGCCTCCCGTCAGTCTTACGACAAGCCCACGTGCGGCAACGATATATATATATATAATAAACACAGTCTTACTGATCGCGAACAGAGGGATTTCGTCAGAATTGATTAAACCGCGGCTGTCCAAATAATTATATCGGTGTATTTTGTCGCTGGCTATTATTTCGTCAGTCTGTTATTGATATTAACCGCCTCGCCATGATCTTATTAAATATCATTATATGACTGTACAGGGTCACGTTTTAAAAGAAAATAATTTTTAAATAATCCATATGATCGTTAATTAACGTTGAGTGTATTTTTATTTTATTTTTATTCTTTTGGTTGTTTATTTATTTATTTTTTTTTTCAATTTTATAAAAACAAAATTCAAGCTTGTTCAGTGAATCTCTGACGATTGGGAATATATCGTAATAAAAAAAAACGACAATATATCAAAGATACTCGATTAAATTTTTTTATATAGTATTTGTACAATTGTTTCGTGACGTGTGTTCATCGCATACATACACATACATCGATAATGCCTTACTTCAAAAGAGCGGTAAGAAATTCAAATCTTCGTACATAATGAGATATCGATGATTAAATATGATTTTGAAAAATCGATAGATTCGATATTCTAATTTTTTATATTAGGTATTATATATAGTTCTGTGATTAAATTGTTTTTTCTTTTAAAAATCGATTAACGATATAATTTCGTCAAACTTTAATTGCTAAATGCCGTTAATAGAAAAGAAGACGCTTTGACGTCATTCCAGATCTCTTTCTCAATCGATCGCGACTCGCTATCGAAATATCCGTCCAAACCTGTATTATCAGAACTGTGATAACAGAAGAAAACAGAAAACAAAAAAAAAAGAGTGAAAAAATATTAATCCATATTATATACCGTAATTGGAATAAATGTACGCAGATCTGTAGTACCCTTTTTTTTCTTTCAATTCTTCACAATTGAAAAATAATTATATAGTATCACCGTTTTGTGTAATTTAAGGAATTTATTCGGTCTGTTTGAATTTTTTTTTTGTCTTCTTTAATTCATTTTCTGCAGTGTCATGATCTTGTCTAGTCTGTATTTTAGATGCGGAAATCGAACTTGAAAGGCTTCACGTTTCGCGCGCACGTGATTGTGTATTATTATACCGAAGTAGAAAGAACAACATATGAGAAACAAAAAAATAAAGATTGTTCGATTTCAACCTTGAAATTGAATAGTTTCAATGACATTCTGATTCGAAAACATAAAGTCGAATGATAATCTCTTTAATATTCATCAATTAGACAATTATCGTCAATTCAATACGTAGGTGGGTTTATCACAAGACACACGATGGCGATCATTTTTAGCATCGTATTTAATACGACTCTAATCAATATATCGATAATATGTAATAACTGTCACGTTTTATTAGTTAGTACTTCACCTAATTAACATTCATGATCGAGTCCAATTACACGCCATCAGCCAATAACGATATCGAATACGCGCATATCGAACTCTTAATTCACTCTAATTTTCTGATTTCAGGGTTTCAACGGGCGTCTCGCATTCGCCATAGCCGCAGCAGCCCTCGGGTCACCCTTCCAGCATGGGTACAACACTGGTGTCGTTAATGCTCCTCAGAAGGTAATAATAAATCATTCAATGAAATGAGAATTACATTATCTATGTAGATTTCTTCCAAATTCTGCTACAAGTATTCTTACAAAATATAAATTCAAGTTTTTAGATGATAATGAATAATTGAAATTGAATCATTTATGATATAATTATTACATAATAATTAATCCATTCAATGTATATTTATCCATTTAAGGATTTTGATGATTTAGATTAAAAAGCGCTTTTCGTCACTTTTTTTTTCAATGTTAACCATTTTTTTTTTCATTTCAAAAGTAATTTGAAATATCGTAGTGAGATGAAGTATGAGAGCAGACTTGCGTTGCTTTGGAAGAGAAGAGATATTAATGCAAACGATAAATAATCGCGATGGGGAAGAGAAGAGGAAAAAATGAATGTGAGGAAAAAAAACGTGACCGCGGTATAGTAGAATATATCGTATGTAGGTCCATACATACAACAGAAATGAGCCACGCAAACTTTGCAGTTCGAAACAGAAGCAAGCTTTGGCTGATATCGTTATCTCACATCCTACGTAGACGCCTCACTGCGAAATAGTATCCATGTTGCGATTGTAACCCATCGTGTATTGTATATGGGGCATTCCATGTCAAGTCGACCAATGATTTTCCCTCATCATTTTTCATTCGCTTCACAATTTTTTATGATATTCTCCGAAGACAAAAAAGCTCTTCTGAATTTTTCACATATCTTCCGCTAACCCTTATTTTTTTAATGATTATTCGAACCTATCTCAAAATTGAATTTGTTGAAAAATATCATAAAATTCTAATGAATCTGATTTTTCATCCCTATCATTTTTACACATGTCCGATGATGGGCCGATTTTTTTTCCATTGTTTTTAGTACTTTAAAAATTTTGAAAAACGTTAAGAACATTTTCAAAAAATTTCCACATACCCCGTGGTCAATTCTGAATCTAATACCCCTCGATTATTTCTTCAAGAGGTTTTTTGTGATCGGAAAACATTATAAAAAATTGTGAAGAGGACAAAAAATGGTGAGGAAAAATCATTGCTACGAGTTGACATGGAATGCCCCATATACATACACACTATATATCGCTCTGATATTCTGGGTTTTAAATAACGTTATGATTATGAATAATTCCCCGAGGAAAAAAAGAAAGCGCTAAAGATTTCGAAATTCATTATGTCTGATAGATTCTAGGTATAGATTGCATTCTTGTAAAAGAAATCGAAGGAAATCCTTGAGTGTCGTATAAGTAATGAATACTCACGTGGCCAAGTCAGTTTATAATTAAGATTTCATAATTTTTAAAATAATTTATAGTAATTTATTGAATAAAAAATTTTCCCCATTTTATATTCAAATTTATATAAAATGTGTAAAAGAATTCTTTGGTTGAAAAACAAAATTTGGATAATAACCGAAGTATGTATACTAGTTTTATGAGCGTTCCATTTGGAAATATAGAAATTCAAACTCTAAAATGGGATATAAATATATACTATGATTCAAATATTGTTAATATGTATAACGTGAGCATGATTTACGCGTTTTTTTCAGTACGCGGTACAAAAAAGTATACTTTTTACTCCCAGGACTGAAAAGTAATCATTATTGTACTCAGCCGGAGTCCGCGCATGCGCATTCCCAATCCTCAAATCTCGTAGATCATACTTTCCTCGCGATTCAAATTCTTGTACTTTGAAAACATGCATTTTGACCTTACAAACAGTTTTCATACTGATAATCGTTTCACATTATGGTTGAATATTTTATTTTTGCGATTCAACAGTTTACGAAAAATTATTGGATCGTATATATATTATTTTTTAACTGAACAAAAATTATAGCTTCTATTCTACGGCAAATTGAAAATAACAGAGTCATGACGTCACGTAGCAAATATATTCGAATTTGATTGCGTTTAACTTTCGCTATCGTTGAACTAAATTATTCAAATTATTCAAAGTTACCAAATGCACAGATTCGGAAACGAAACAAAAAACATTTGGATGAATGCTAATTTTTATTTTGAATGCAATAAATTGTACTTTTCATTAACGTTTCACGATCCACTTCAATTCGATTTCTCGATGTTTCATTACGATTCTGTTTTTTTTGTCCCGGAGATTATGAAATCGGTTTTTTTTTTTGTAATTCGATGGATCGATCCCCATTAGCTGGTCTGTAAACAGACCGCGGCGATAATAATTGAAGTTTGGAACCATACCGATTCTAGATTCTCATTATTTCTACATGCAGTAGTAGCCATTGTTTACTGTCTCGAATCTTATCTCTCACTTGTATACATGTCAATATATGTATACTAAATGAATAGAAACTGAATGAAAAACATAATTATATTGCATATTTAAGCGATTTGGGGTCAAAAAGTTTGTTATTTATTGTTCTTTGCATAAAATCGATGATCTGTAACAACGAAGCTGCATCAGAAGAAAAGTAATAAGATAAAAACGTTTTTCCCCCCCACTTATATGATTACACATAAATTTCCCAAGGCTTGATTTCTTTTCCTCTATTGAATCATTTCTACGTAATTATTTTCTGAAACTTATTATTATTACTGAAAAGTAATCGCAATAATACCGCAATTTATCTCAACCAACGAACAAGTTGTATCTTAATGTTGTCATTATTGAATTGCAGCTAATCGAGGAATGGATCAAAGGAGTAGAGTACAATCGGACCGGGGTAGAGCCGACCCAACCCAAGGTTGAGCTGATATGGTCCGTAGCAGTGGCGATGTTCTGCGTCGGTGGAATGATCGGTGGATCGCTGATCAGCATCGTCGCAGACAGACTGGGAAGAAAAGGAGGCCTTCTAGTGAACAACATTCTGGTCATAATAGCCGTTATATTCGAGGGGTCCGCAAAGGCTGCGAACAGTTACGAGATGCTCATCGTTGGAAGATTGTTCATAGGCATAAATTCGGGCCTGAACGCAGGCCTGGCGCCCATGTATCTAGCTGAAATATCACCGGTACATCTGAGAGGAGCCGTAGGAACGGTTTATCAGCTGGTCATCACCATATCTATACTGACTTCCCAAATCCTTGGTCTCTCAGAAGTCCTCGGCACGGAGTCTCAGTGGCCGCTGGTTTTCTCGCTCACCATAGTTCCTGCATTCTTCCAATTGGCTACTCTACCTATTTGCCCAGAGAGTCCCAAGTATCTGCTACTCAGCAAGGGCAAGGACCTCGAATCGCAGAGAGGTGAGGGTTTCCTCACTGTAATCGATAATTATTCCCTTCTATTCTTTTTACTCACTATTGTTTTTTGCCTCCCAGCTTTGGCCTGGCTGCGCGGAACCATCGAAGTCCACGACGAGATGGAGGAAATGCGATCAGAGTACGAGTCTATGAAGATGGTACCCAGCGTGACGTTAAAGGACTTGTTCGTCAACCCGGCTTTGCGTATTCCACTCATAATATCGATGGTAGTTATGCTTGCGCAGCAGTTTACCGGAATAAACGCAGTCGTCTTCTTCTCAACCGGCATCTTCGAAGGAGCTGGACTCAGCAACGATCAAGCGCAGTACGCTACCCTCGGAACGGGCGCTGTTAACGTCGTCATGACGCTAGTCTCACTCGTCCTCGTCGAAAGAGCGGGAAGAAAGACTTTGCTGCTCGCAGGATTCTCGGGAATGTGTCTCAGCACTATCTTACTAACGATATTTTTGTCTTTCTCGGTTAGTGTTGAATCGTTGCTTCGTTAGTCTGATGATTATTCTTTTTTTTAAATCATTTTTACCAAATACTCATATTTTTCTGTCCTTTCAGAGTAATGATTATCCCGCCATACAGTATTTGTCCGTCATAATTGTACTGGTGTTCATTCTCTTCTTCGCCATCGGACCCGGAAGTATACCGTGGTTCTTGGTCTCCGAATTGTTCAACCAGGGCGCAAGACCTGCAGCAACAGCGTTGGCCGTCTTCATTAATTGGGCGGCAAACTTCATCGTCACGATTGGATTTTTGCCCCTAAAAACCGCTATGGGAAACTACGTATTCATTATATTTATTGTTGTACAGGTGATAATCATATCTTTCGTGTACAAAAAAGTACCAGAAACAAAGAACAAGACTATGGAAGAAATCAGCAGCATGTTCAGACAAATTTCATATCAATGAAAACCGTAAAATTCATTCGAATCATCTGGTAATAATTGAAGTAAAAAAAAAAAACGAACCATTATCTAATCGAATTATCAAAATTTTCAATGGAAATCTGCTTGTTGACTGTATTCAAACGCAATTATTACCTTCCTTGTTTTTTCTTTTGCTCATTTCATTATTGTACGTGTAACTATTATCATACCACGCGATGGTGATAACTTGAGATTAGAAGGTCAGAATTTGACCGATAGATTCAGAGCGAAGGTCGAGCTGCGGCGTTCGAAGTAAAATTTAAGTAAAGAAGGCAAAGGAACAAAAACACGAAATAACCGCAACTTTAGTTCCTATTTAGTTCCGTAGCCGCAAAATTATCGTAATTAACTCTAATAAACAGTGTGTGTAAAAAAAAATGATGCGAAAAAAAAGTAAGGAAATGAAACGTATTGACTACGTGTCAAGGGGATTTTAGTAGATGGTCAGTATTTCCTCATATTGGGGGGGTGGGGGAGTAAAAGTGTTGTGGCATAGCTTTGAATGCTTTTGAAAAAAGTTTGTTTCTTTTTTCAGTTATTATTATTTTTTTGAATGTGTCAAATGTATAACGATCTAGTCCCTTCAATTATACACAATTATCTTCAGACGTTAGTATCTCGGGAATTGAAAAACAAAAATTAGGTAAAATTAAAGGAGTAGATTTATATAGGAACAGACAGGGAGATGATTCGTAAAAATTCGTCGAAACCGATTTCAGAGAAGCTTGATAAAAGCGAGTAAAAACAGAAGGAAAAAATAACACAGATTCATTTGTTATTAATCATCTCATTATTTTTACAAGAATATAAAGTATTTTTTTATTTCATGTTCACAAAAATCAATAGAAGACAATTCTATACTCAATTCATAAATCTGTGTTATGGTAAAGAAAAAAAAAAAATGTAAATATGAAATTTTATTTTAGAGCTGCATAGGGCGTATTTAGGTGATGATAATTATATTTATGTAATAATTATAATAACAATAATATTGATATAATTAATAATAACAGTAATAATGAATAGGATGTGTAAAATTGATGCCATGTTATATATTTTGAAAATGTTAAGAATTATTTATTCAACAGTGAAGATTTAGAGAAAAAGAAAAAGAAACGTCTGGAAAAAATTAAATTGAATATATAGTATATATTTATTTTGCAAAGAATATACATATATATGTATATATATATTTCGTATTTCAATGCTTCGGCTCGTTATTTTAGGAATAAAGATATATTTATTAGTGCTCAAATATCGTACATACCTGATGAATTTTTTCGTTCAGAAAGATTTGTTGGAATGTCAAGAAGAGAATCAGGTTCATAAAGTTATATTAATAATCTAAAATTGTTGATTGTATGTAATGATCAATTACGCGTATCCAATGCTTGCGGCAAATTTCGCAATTAGTTACACTAGTCGATGTGTATAGGATTAAAACGAAAAAAAACAACTTTTAGCAAATTGGTTTCTAACAAAATCGCGCCTGCGGCGATGATTCAAAATGATTATAAATTGAATTTAAATAATTCACGGTGATTTTATTTCTCGATGAAATTTTATGTATTTTGTTGATGGGATAGAAAACGAACCAAAAAAAAAAAAAAATTGAAATTTTAATGTTATTCAAAATTGACTGCGAGCGGTCCTTATAGATATTTATGATAAATTAATTGATTCAATTTTATCAACTGTTATAAAAGTGGATATTATTTTGTATACGAATATAATATGCCAATTTATATTGTATAAGTTCCGCAATTCAGTTATATGATAATTGTACCTATGTATAGCATTTAGCTTATAGCGAGTGTTCTTTTACATGTAAAATGAAAAAAAAACGAAGAAAAAAAAAACAAGTTGAATAATAAACCGATTACATACACATATAGCGTTATAAAACATTATCAGGGATGGAAACGTGATTATTCAACGGCGAATATCAAGTTCACTAAATATAATGAATCATGAGGCGATTTTACATCGTATCAACGAAGAAAAGAAAACGATAATTTTTTTTTTTGAACTACTATACATATTATGTATTTTTACAACGCAACAATCAAGGTTTTAGTATTTTTTTTTTCACGCTACATATACCATAATATACATTATTATATACAGCTGTACAAATAAAATGTATAACAAATGATATACCTTTGGATCTGTGTGTTTATAATCTTTCATCGCTATCTCGGAGAATTTTGAGTTTGACTATTGTACGAATATACATATATTTCGTAAAATTCAATTTGGCGGGTTCGGAGTCCTGCGTCGATCGTAGAGGGAGTTCACGGAAGTCACGTGGCTGCAATGGCGGGAAATCGTTGGTGTATTTTCAACCGCTACCGCTTGGTGTCGCTAGTGTGAATAACGCCGTCGGCTGAAGTTTTGTCAGTAAACACATATCCGATTTCGTTGATAGGAGAGTGTGTATTATTACTTTCGAGGTGGTAATGTTTTCTCCACCTGTCGTTTAGTTTGATAAATAACATAATAGGTAAATAAACCTGCGAGTGGTGGTCGAAAAATTGTTTAATGAGTCTGATCGGGCGCGTGGCACGCTCACTGCGGCCACAAATGATCAGATTATTATTGAACGAGGAGGTTGTCACGGAGGGAAAATGTCAAACACATCGCCAGTCATAAATGGTGAAAACACTGGTGGCGTCGATTTTCGGGAACTGCGTACGGGCCCTGGTAATACCAGTAGTGGAGTTAACGCGGCCGCGGCTAGAGCGGCATACAACATGGTTGCAGCAATGAACGAACATTTATCAAATAACTCGAGGCCGAGCAACAACGACCACTTCCAGAGTGTCGCCGACGACGGTAAAGCGGGTATCCTAACTTTTCCCTGCGACTTCGACCACATGTATGCCAGCATGACAGACGGCGGTGCCCCGGCGACTTCGACACTAGGTGTCAGTCCCCTCCGCGGCAACGAGGCCCGTCACCATGACCTCACCGAGGTCAAGCACCTCAAAGAACTGCTCCTCCTGCATCTCGACCTGATACAACAACAATCCGAGCAAATTGTTACCAAGGATAAACTACTCGCCGCATTGAGACAGGAGAATGAAACGGTACCGATATAATCAACCACCCACACCCTGTTTCAATATCTGACATTATTTACATTCACGATCAGTTATATCCGACGATCGTTTCAAGCCGTCCCAACCTGTATTAACCTACCATCTCTACAAATATCGTAGGGACAACAATGTTGTCACCACACATGCTTAAATGTCATTCGATAATCACGACCCTCTCTCTCTCCCTCTACGTCAAGGTCATGCTTGCTTTTTAACTCGCTACGCGGCGCTCACTGGCTACTTTAATCGTGACGTACTTCCGCGTCGGTAACACAAAATCACCGACCGAGATTATCCTTAGTTTAACCGCCAAATTTGAAAAGCCAAAGTTTCGTGCTCACTTACTGAGGCTCTGCGTTTAATCGAATTATCGATATTTTTTTCGATTAATAGAGTATGATCGATGATCCTCATCACTCGATAATTCGACTACATCGATTATTTTTCCTTTTTTTTAAATTCTGTTTTTCTAATTTAGGATCCGAATTCAATGTACAGCCAACATTTTTAGTATCTAGCACCCCTAAGTATTTATTAAACGAATCCTTTTTGTCTCTCGCGAAATTTGAATTCTTCACTTTTTTTCACGTATAATGCAAAGATTATGACGAATTCCCGTTAATTCTGCGTTTCAAATTTACTTACCGACCGAGTTTATTTTTTACCCGCGAAATTTGAATACTTAAAATCTATATTTTGTCGCTTATCTCGCGTATTTTCATAAATACTAATCAATTATGTGATTTTTACAATTTTTACAATTATAAATTCCAGTTAAAACTTCGTCTGGAGCGTATGGACAGACGAGTGAATCTCCAAAAACTGAGATCCGACGTGACTGAAAATTCACTGGTACCCGATCACATCGGAGGTTGTTCTCCGTCGAGTTTGAACTCTCCTAGCGCCCCGTCGACTAGCGATACTCAGCGGAACACAGAGTCTGAGAATAGCAGTCCTCAGTACAACGAGAGTTTTAAGATCCGGTTGAACACCAGCGGAGGGATAACCACCGTCAAACAAGAGTCTGTAGAAAATCACGTCAAGAATGAATCTAAGCACGAAGTATTCAGGCAGGAGTCCAGCAGCGACTCTAGACACGATTGGGAAATTAAAAAGAAAAGAAAGTCAGACTCCGTCGCTCCCGTCGTCGGAAAACGGAAGAGGGGAGTCTCCTGCTCCTCCACAGTCAGCAACGATACCACCTCCACGATACCTGACAACAAGAGCGTCTCTCACGATGGTATCAAGAAGGCGGAGAAGAAGGGAAAGTCGGTGACCAAGAGGGACTCCTTTCTCACCACCGAAGAACACTATTACACTTCTATAGGCGAGCCTAACTACACTCTGAGCCTCTCCGAACCGGCGGCGTCGGACAATAGCGCCTCCCTCGAAGTACCAAATTGGAGAGTCAAGGTGTACACTAGCTGCTACACCATGGAGGGTACGGAGAATCTAGACGACGAAATATTCAACAAAAGACATTTGAAGCTGGAAAATGACGAGAGGAGACGAAAGAGGTGGGACGTTCAGAGGATAAGGTGAGTATAGATTCCCACGAGTCGGCGCTTGTTGTAAGTGCGGAAATTATTGATCGATAACTTTTCTACCGCAGGGAGCAAAGGCACATCGAGAAACTGAAGCAGAGACAAGAGCGGCAGAATCATTTAGCCACTTGTTTCAACACTAATCACACCGGTCCATGTCCCGTGGTGCCTATCGAAGAGGCTGTAACTACGCTGTGGCCAGAGTTGGACCAGATTCAGGGACTCCAGGTCGAGTCGCGGCTGCCAGTCACCGCGTTTGGCGTTCCCATTCCAACTTTTACCCCTACGTAAGCTCGTTTCTATCGATACGTCGACGTGGTGTTCACCAAAAAACTAAATTGTTTCATATTTTTGTGTGTTCATTCGTAGCGAATTTTCCTTGCCATGGCTACACACGGCGAGGTCTAAGAATCGACGTACCAAACGATCTACGGGTAGAAGAAAATCTTCTAGGAGATAAGATGTGTTTGGTGTGTTTGAGGACTGTGTGAGAAAGGAGGGGACAGGCAGTAGAACTGTTTTTAATCTTACTAATGTTTTTAAGTAACTTTAGCGACGTAGCGACGTGTCTTCTTGAATAATAATTTTTTTTTCTGTTTTATTTTAACCCTGAAGTGCGTTATCACTGCAGTGTTTATAAATAGGGCACCAAAGATGTTTTATAATTTTAGGTCTATTTTTATTGACAACACGAAACAGACAAAATCTGTAGATGATACGCCATAATATTCGATTAGCAATTTTTATTTTCTATACAGTATTTTTTTTTGTCGTTTTTTATTTCTAGTAAAATATATTATTTTCACATTACATACTTTGAAAGAATTTGATATACATTGGTATTCACATTCTTGTATCAATTTCATTTTTTCTTCTTTCGTGAATCACTATTTTTTATTGTATATATATATAAAAAAAGAAGCGTTGGAAAAAAAACAACAACATATCATTTATGTTAGATTTTCGATCAATTATTATATTATTTTAAGCAGGTCTGTAGTGGCTTTATTTATTATTACAGTATCTTCCATTTTAATACTTAGGTTTTATTTTTATTTTTTTATATATATTTCTCTCACTCACTCTATATCTTCGCAAAACAATTGTATAAAATATAATAACACATATAAATTATAAATACTTAAATTCTACGCAACGTAAAAAAAAAAAGAATGAATAGAAAAAAGTGAAATTATTCATTGTGTAGATTAAATTTCATTATCCAGTGCAAATACAAAATTAACCGTCTTAAATAGTTTTAATAATCAATCTCCGTTATATATTTTTTTTCTGAGGGTTTTTATTATTTGTAAAAAGTTGGTGGGAAAAAAAAACTTGACCATTCTTATTAAAACAGAATAAAAAAGAAAATCGAAAATTATTTCACGGTACAACATGATGTGCAATCGTTCAGTTATTGTAATTGTTTTTAAAAGACGAAAAAAAAATGTCAATGTATATTCTACTATAAACGGTATTTTTTTATTAGATGTTTATCGTGAATTATGAAATTGGAAATGAAAAAAAAAACGATCACAATTTTATTCTCCTCAGAAAGGGAACAAGGTCTGTAAATATACATAAGGTAATTAATCATAATCCTAACATTGGATATTAAATCACAAAAAGTTTTTAGTGTAGTTTTCCGATTCATATTTTATGTAAATAGAGAAAATTATAACTTTTAGAGTATTATTATAAAAGGATTACCTATGAGCAAAATTTAGTCTCTGGGTCTTGTGTGTAAAAAAAAAAATCATTAACAAATTATTATTTTTTTTATTATATTTTTTATTTGGTCAAATATGAAATATATTATTAAAGAAGTATTAAAGAAGTAAAAAAAACAAGAACAATGAATATAAAAATAATAAATCGACCGAATTGAGGTGTAACGATACGTGGTGTGAAAAAAAAACAAGAAATAGTAATGGAAGAAAATAAAAATGTATTACAGTATACGATATAATCACCGTTCAAGCTTACAATTAACTATTGATATATATATATATTAGTACAATAAGTTAACTAGACTTTAACGCTATGTCAGAATAATGAGGATACAAAATTGAAATATTACAACAATACCCGGCCTCCCACATTTCATCATTGAAGATATCTTCGATTTAAAAGTGAAAAAGCGTGAATAGAGTGAACGATTCAATATTATCTACTATACACTTGACGTTGTTGCAATGTAAAATACAAAATTGACATTACTCCTGACTAATAATTGAAACACCGTCTTAGAAACACTTTCTATGTACGATCGACGGTCCTGATTCGTCATACTCCTGTTTTGAGATCCACATCTGTTGGAAAGTGCTCAAACTGGCAAGAATAGATCCTCCTATCCAGACTGAGTACTTTCTTTCCGGCGGTGCGATTATCTTTATCTTCATAGTCGACGGAGCAAGAGCCGTTATCTCCTTCTGCATTCTGTCCGCAATTCCTGGATACATCGTCGTACCGCCAGACAATACGGAATTCGCGTACAGATCCTTACGGATATCGACGTCGCACTTCATTATCGAGTTATAAGTCGTCTCGTGAATACCGCAGGCTTCCATACCCAAGAAACTTGGCTGGAACATTGCCTCGGGACAACGGAAACGCTCGTTGCCAATCGTGATCACCTGCAGAATGAAACGAATATCGAAAAAACGTTTTTAATTATAAAAAATTTCAATATTCCCTCACCTGTCCATCGGGCAGCTCGTAACTCTTCTCCAGCGCGCTAGATCCGGCGGCTGTTGCCATTTCCTGTTGGAAGTCCAAAGCGACGTAGCAGAGCTTCTCCTTAATGTCTCTAACGATCTCCCTCTCCGCAGTTGTGGTGAAAGAATAGCCCCTTTCGGTCAATATCTTCATCAGGTAATCCGTCAGGTCTCGTCCAGCCAAGTCCAGACGCAGGATAGCGTGCGGCAGAGCATATCCTGTGTTCAGATTAGTGCGATTAGCTAGTTTCTAATCCATCAACTTCGCTTCGATAAAACTACTATCCCGAGTGTCCTTGCTCTCGAAACTCGCTTCCTTATAAGGAAATGATCCGACTATGTCTTTCTCTATATGGTATTCCATCGCTCACCCGACGCAGTTGTAAATCTTGAATAATAATTTGGATCAAAAGCAAGCTTCTCTTCTCTCACGATTACAGAAAGGGTTTCTCATTTTCAATTAAGCTGAGCAAGTCATACGAAAAGCGTATTAGCCCACCTTCGTAGATCGGAACCGTGTGCGAAACACCGTCCCCGGAGTCCAGTACTATCCCTGTGGTCCTTCCAGACGCGTATAGAGAGAGTACGGCTTGTATAGCGACGTACATGGCTGGGGAGTTGAAAGTCTCGAACATGATCTGGGTCATCTTTTCACGATTTGCTTTCGGGTTGAGAGGAGCCTCCGTCAGAAGGACGGGGTGTTCTTCCGGCGCGATTCTTAGCTCGTTGTAAAACGTGTGATGCCATATTTTCTCCATGTCGTCCCAATTCGTTACTATTCCGTGTTCAATTGGGTATTTTACAGTCAGAACTCCCCGTTTGCTCTGAGCTTCGTCTCCGACGTAACTGTCCTTCTGACCCATGCCGACCATAATTCCCTAAAGACAAGGATGTTCATTATTCTCATTCGACTAGTTTATCGTTCGTCGTTAACGTCACCTGGTATCTCGGTCTCCCAACGATCGACGGAAATACCGCCCGCGGTGCATCGTCGCCGGCAAATCCTGCCTTGCACATGCCTGACCCATTGTCGACGACTAGTGCAGCTACGTCGTCGTCGCACATTTTTAAAACACTGGAAATATGTAACGGCAGAGATTCGGTATTACGATTGCCAATGTCGAGGAATAGCGAGGACTTACGTTCAAATAAAACCGATTGACTAGACAGCACACGATCCTTGTGGTACGTTAGTCACTTGTAGAGTGCGGAATTGAGGCTGAGAAAGGAGTTTTATACAAGCTCCCTTCTCCTCGGATTCTATGCCGGTGACCAGGCCTCGAGTACTTGCTATATGCTCCAAATATCAGGATCGTCATTTTTAGTATTAGCACTACTTTTACATCGCAATTTCTTATTTTTTTTCCCCTTCCCAAATGGTCTGTGATTTATTCGACGGAGTGAGGGTATCGATATCTGAAAATCCGTCAGATATCATCCGCATTGATTAGAAACCAGCCTTCGCTTCGCCGACGGTGTTTCCGAAGAATGCATTCGTCTGTGACTATGTTTAGTCGCAGCATGCGAAGAGCGTGATATAGAAATAACTGCAGTTCTGGGCGTAAAATTGATCCGAATACCAATGTTTGTAGGAAGTACAAAATACCATTGATGCCAATTAGCTAATTGCATTATTATACGCCTTGACCATTGAACGCACAATGTCCGTAACAACCAGAGCATGCACGGTATTTTCTCTCCCACCTACGCGGAGGCAGTGTAAAGAGAAATTACTCTGATTTGTGTTTTACTAGTGTTCAATATGAACATCCAATTGGGACATTGGATCTGAGGCGAGCTGAGTCGTAGGGTTGACCATGAATCTCATGATCCTAATGTACTACAAGCTTTGGCTCATAAAGGAGAACTATAACGGAGGACAACTGGTATAGATTTTATTAGCGGGCTACCAAATATGGTCAAGATTTGCGAGTAGTGATTTTATTTGGTCTTGTAAGTGGCACGTATGCGTACTACGTACATTTAATCGATCTGAAATTGTTTAAGTTCATGACAATGTCCAAAAAGGTGGGAACCTTGACCCGCAACCGTTGTATGGACGTGTAAACCTTGTATCTAGTCAGAAATAATTTTTAACATCGATCAGGACTGCGAGAAGAATCAGATCTTGACCAAATTTAAATCAGTTTAGGTTTCTTTTCAGAGAAGATTAAAAAACAGCCTAATTCATCTTCTACATTTTTTAATTAATGTATCAGATATCGTACGAAAGTTTTATTCAAGTAACGTATTCCATGACTGCAGTGGTATGAACTTGAGGAAGGCACTGTTCCATTGGCTGACTATCAAGAGAGGCATTATTATAATCACTGTATTACATTAATTAATTACCTATTCGGCTAGTTACATTAATTAGACCATGAAGCAGAGTAGGAACTCCGATACATTACTGCGGTTGAAATTTTCTTATCTACGACGATTATATTTGTCTCAAGAATTTTTCTGTAAAAAAGATCTTTCTAAGAATAATCATTTATTTAATAGAAATATATTTACAAAAGTTTTCAAAGTTTTAAATTTAAACAGACATTTATATCAATCTAAGGACATCATATATTTTCATATGATCAAAATTTCGCTAATTAGAAACTTATATTATAGTTTCAATTTCCTTCTAATTCAAGACAGTGGTTTTATATACACAGATTTCAATCTAGAGAATCGCGTATTTTTCTCTGATTCTATTCATCTATATTCTCCTAGAATTAGAAACCTTCGATTCACCGAATCAAAGATGAATTGAGAACACTGAAAATTTATAACATCCATGTGGACAGTGGACGACCTAATAATAAATAACAAACGCGTCTTAAACAATGAGTGGGGCATAAAGGGTTACTAGATTCGGTAGTACTCTCTAGCTACTGCATATTTGAACAGAGATAACAATACATTGATGGGAATTACTGGTCTTTGATACGTTCGTAAGGTTCAACAGAGAAAGGAAATAATTCCAGACTCCGTTAAGTCATTACTATTTGTCCCAAAGACCAATCTCCTTCATTCGAGTCTGGAAATACTTTTCCAATGCGTTAGCGCATCTGTAGTATTCCGTGTCTGGGCTATTGTACAATCTACAGTTTGTGAAAATCCTGGTCATATCGGCTATGAACAATCTTCTAGTCACGTAGTATCTGGCTTTGAGACGATCGCTCATGGTCTTGAGGTCTGGAAATTAAAGAAAATGGAGTTAACGAATTATCGCATCCCTCTGATTTTCGAATTTCGCAAAATATTCACCCATCGGATATTTTATGTGATCGTAGTAATCCGGTACGGCGTTTTTGTCGACCGGTTTGAGGAACGGCCACGCGGTGCTGTTGCTCTTCACGGAATTCAGTACGCTCTTCAGCCCGTTGTACAACGAGTCCGTTACGTCCAGGCAAGCCTCCATCGGCTCGGGTCCCTGCGTTCCTTTCGCTACGCCCCTCGTTCTCGTTTGGGAATAGCTTTTCCATCCCGTTTCTCTGATTCCGGGTATAGATTCGACGGGAATACCGCGCACGCCTTCTTTGAAGCAGGTCAATCCGGGATGGACCTTTTGGATCTCTTGCTGTCTTTGGTATATCAATTTCTTGATGATTTCTTTCTGTTTTCTTATGACCGCTGTGAACTCTGTGTAAACTATCTTGGCGTTGAGTTCGCAGTGCATGAGAGTAGCGCCCTCGTAGTCTTTTATGTACCCTTGGTACATTGGTCTAGACATTTTTATGTCCTTGCTGAAACCCTGCTTCTTGAAATAACCGATCGCGAATTCGTCCGCGAACGTGAGGAAGTGTAAGATGTGGTTCTTTATGTGGTAATCTTTGAGCATATTCATCAAGTGCGTTCCGTATCCTTTCACCTGCTCCTGACTGGTAACTGCGCAAAATACTATCTCCGTGAAACCCTGAGTCGCAAACATTCGGAAACAAATACCGCCGATCGGTCTCCCGTCTTTGATCAGCGCCAGCGTCTTGTGCTTTCTGAAAGATACACCGAAGGATTAGATTCTCGTAAACGGTACGAAGAACATCAGCCAGGATAATACTAACGGGTCAAAGACGAGTTGGGATATGTATTCCTTTGGCATTCTGGGTAACTGGTGGCTGAAAACGTTGTGCAATCCTATAAGCCAGAGCATAGTTTGCTTGGAAACTGGCTGAGTCAGGCTGTTCCCGACTATATGAAATTCAATGATCTTTCTACTCTCTTCGATCTTTGCAGTCTCATCTCTGGGCACGTTTGGCGGAAATACAGCGTCAGGTCCGCACATGTAGTTCGGATCGTTTATCGTAGCTACAATTTCGGCCACAGTCTCCTCGGCCAGATCCTCAAACGCCTCTTCGTTCCTTCGTCTCTTCGGATCCATTCGACCCTCGGAGTGCGATCTCTTCTCCGCCATCTTCTTTATCCCTGGGCTTATGTTTATCGTCGTGAAATTGTCCTTGTCGTTGTGAGCCACGCTCACTTTCTCAAATTCACCAGGGCGTCTGGATTGCCCCCCCTTGGACTCAAGCGCAGCCTGCAAATGGGACGGAGGAACCTGCTTGAACTCCGGGTCCCAAATCGGAGAGCCGTCCGCGTATATCTCCACTTCCAGCATTGTCAGAAACCTGCGTACAAACGATAAAAAGTTTTGGTCAGGATCCATCAACGCTGCCAGGTATATAGATCTTACTTAGGAAAGTGCATCAAGACGAGGACTCTCTTCTCCGCCGACATTCTGTCCCGTTCGCTGTGGCATTTGTCCATGAGTTGTCTGCAGACGGATTTGAAAACAGCCTGAAGCAAAGTTCTCCCAAAGACGATAGTGGTATCGTAATGCGGCAAGGAATCGCAGAACGCTGGAACGTGGCAGAATACAAGCCACCGAGTGTAGTTTATTTTGTAAGCAGGCGCCTCTTCGGCAACGACCGCGGTCCTCCGGGCGCTCGGAGTCTCGAAGTTCCAGTGGTTCAAGCAGTGCAGGAACATCTTGGCGAGGTCGTACATCGCCTGCCACTCCCTCTGGGAGAGATGTCCGAACTTGTAGAGAACGAAGTTTGTTATAGCCTTGGCTATACTCGGCCTCTCGAACGGCGGCTGGCCCAGCGGACCCTCGATCGTGGGTTTGGTCATGGACAGAATACACTTCCTCAATAGCTTGAAGAGGTAGTAGTACACCTTCTTCGTGTCGGGATCCTCCTCTCTGTGCATCCCCATGAATATGTTATCGACGTCCACAACCATGCCCAGGAGCTTGTTGATCTCGTCGTCGCTCTGGGCTTGCAGATGCGTTATGTGACTCTCGAGAACGTGAGAGCAGCTCCGGCAAGGGTCGGAGAAGTTTGCCGCGGGCTGCTGCATGTCGTTCTTAGGCGACTTTGTCAACGGTTGAGCGTTCTTCCATCCGTTGCATTTGCACTCTTCCACTTGGCACGCGCTGTAGTTTGCCAACTTGAGGAGCTTCTTGAGCTGCGGCCAGTTGAAGACCTGCTGCTTCCGCTGTTGGATACGCTGCAAGTTGTTCTGCCGACTAACTTGATCCGTTGGACGAGGAGAACTCGATTCCGTGTTGTTAGAGTTTGCCAGACTTTGGGATGTGCTAGTCACCGACTGACCACGATCCTCGCTGATTAACGACATGTTTCGCGAACTATCGTCCGTCGACATTGTCTTCAGAGATTTATCACACCTGAAATCATCGATAGAAATTAATGCAGATATGTTGATTGTTACAATCTACTTATGTGGTGATTTAAAGTGGGAAAAAAGTCGTACAATCAGAATTTCAGGTGGAATATTAGCGTTTTTATCTCAAGTTTCTTTTGTGCGATGAAATCTTTGGAATTGTGGATAATTTTCTTTATTTTGTTCGACGTTTCAGGCCTGAAATCTTCATGCTTCAATCGTCGACCAATGAAAGAAGCTTTTTGATTCATTGATAACAAGTTTCAGCTCTCTAACATTTTTTTGACAACACGTTTAATATTTCTTTTGCTTGTCTTACGTGTTTTTTTTTTTATCAAATCTACAAAATTTGTGAAGCAAAGTTTGAATGGAAAAAACAGAGAGATAGAGAATAATAATCTGGTGCGTTGTTTCGCTTGTTTTACTTGTCGACGAACGTAGAGGATCAGAGAGGACTGTGTGATGTAAAAGTTTGAATAATTGAATGACTGCAGAGTGGCGAGCGGGACACGGTTGAAAGTAGGCGTTAAAACCAAAGCGGTTTGGAACTAGAAAAAACTAGAGTGGACTAGAAGAAATTTGCGTTGATAGATAATTCCGAGCCGCATGCACCCGTTTAGATCTTCATTCGACAAGCGAATCTCAATTCACCCCGAGACTCATTTTACGACAATCAGTCAGACGATTTAAAACTTTACTTTCATAGTATCAGTAAAAATGCAATGAAATCGTATTCAATTTTGTGAAAATTTGTCGTCCCAATTTAAATCCAGCGAAGCAAAGTTACATACGAAAAAAGCTCTAGTTGATTAAAAGTAATGAAGAAATCGTATTTAAAGCATCGATACACTGTCTAATATTTTTTGTTTGTATACAAGCGAATGTCATGCATCGAATCGAGTCATGTTACACAGTGTTTGAATTCGAGGTTATACGAGTCGTGTGTGTATCGAGTATCTAACCATAAAAGCGTATCTTGTTTGGAATTAAATCGACCTAACGAGATCGTGAAATTGGATCTAAATAACGCAGATTCAATTTTACGACATAAAAACAAAACAAAACAGGTTCATCGTCGTAACGTCACTTTGACTTTTGACAGTTTTTAATTTTTCGCGCAAATAATATCGCAATGGCTGACGAACGACGATATGCAGCTGTGGATAAAATGCTTCAACAATCACATAATTCGGGTTAGATAAAAAATTCCAACGATCTTAAAACCTCGAATAAATAATTACGGCGTTTGTTGACCCTCGATTATATCGACGATTCGCAAATAGGAATAACAATAACGGTTCAAACTTTTACCAAATAACTTCGGGTTCGGATCATCAGTGACGCTTCTCCATTTGTTACGTGATTATAGTTGAGAAAATCGCCGCCCATTTCGCTACGTCGGAAGGCGCTAGTCGTACTGATTTTGATTTGTGCGATGGATGAGTAAAAAAAAAGAATAGGCAGCCTCTAGTATGAAGCAGTTTTACTAGCCTACTAGCCAGACGAACCTCCTTCTTATCGCTATTTTCACAACATTGTGCAAGTATCAATTATCACTAGATAAAATAATCAGCCTCCCGTCTCGCTGTTTAACAAAGTCAACAAACACTCGTCAAGGTACGTTGAAACGAGACAATTATCTTCGTCAACATATTGGTTAGAAAAAATGGAGTTTGGTTAACCTGCTAGAAAATTTAACAGTTTCACCGTATCGCAATGCGCTCCTAAACACCTGGAATCTCTTTACAGACAAAAAAACAACAAGAAATAAATAAAATCCGCACCGTCGCGGCTCCGCCATGGCGAGCTGGGACGGGTCTTACTACGGGCCCGAAGACCCTAATTTTTACGCTTATTCAAACCAGGGGAGAAACTGGGGCTATTATTCCCAGAACGGTTCGAACCCCGCCGCCAATGTTCCCAGTCTTGGTCAGGAGGCTTATGCTCGTGATCAGGCAGCGGCGCAGCCCTTTTTCGAGAATAATAGATCGCCCAATCTTCCCCCGTTCAAATGTAAGAGCGGAGGAAACGGCGAGAGACAGAAGCGAAAAAGCTACCAGGGAAAGTTGCCCGTTGGTCAGCAGATAGACCCGAGCATAGTTGAGAATTCGAAGCTTCACGCGACCGCGGGAGAATTCATACCGAGCAGTTTTAAGGCAGTTCAGGAAACCGGAGGCGAGCTTCAGCCTCAGGTGTCGGAGTTTGTTCAAGAGGCGGGAACCTCGAGAGCATATTTTACCGATAACAGGAAGGGGAGGGAAAATAAGAAGGAGAAGAAATATGAGGGTAAAAAGGAGCCTTACAAGCCGAGAGACTCTCAGGATAGTCAATATCAAAGTAACAATTTGTACAAGAATACAGCGCGGAATCAAACCCCGAGGAATCGGAGGTTTCAGAACGATCCTAGGTACCCGAATGCCAGACAGTATCAGGAGAACGGGCGTAATTACCTGGACAAAGATAACGACAGGAAAAAATGGCCCGGGGCTAGAGAAAGCCTTGAGAATGGGCCGCAGCCCGGAGACGAGGACGGGACGCAGGCTTCGGACACTGTTCCCAATAAATACTACAAGAATTCGTCGTACGACAATCCGAATGCTCGAAACTCGAGACACGAGAGTGTCAGGCAGTCCGGCGGGGCTCCGAAGCACTACAGCGATCGGGGTAGCGAAAACTACTCTAATCATAATTCTGAGGGGGTCGAGCACGGCTCGGGAACTGCGAAGAATGTTAGACGGTATTTTAACGAGGATCGCGGAGAGAGGTATCGGGATCGGAGGGAGAGATACGTGGATAGATACGAGCAGCCCGGGGCCAGGGAGAAGAAGACTAGCTACTCCGATTACAACGGGTATAAGAATAACTACGAGAGGGAGGAGAGAAAGGATAAAAATAAGGATAAGGATCCAAGAGACCCGGAGAATTGGAGGAACAAGAACGGGGAGGAGGGAAAAGGAGTCGCTATCAAACGACCTACTTCTAAGAGACCGGAGAAAGGTAATCAATCCTCGGCCCGAATAACTTGTAAACATTGAGGATAATTCTAACTCGTTGTCCCTAATTTTTTGTTCACTTTCTTGCAGGGAGGCCTTTTTTAAAAATAATTCTTGTTTGATCGTTGATTAAAATTCGAATACACGTGCTTTTCGGTATTCCTCGGACTAAAGTTTACAGGGATTTTTACATTATTCGAAGAAAGCTCCGAAAAAATATGAGTCATTGTTTCGGAATTCTTTTTTTGCAGCTATCAACGTGTGAAAAAATTATTTTCTAATCAAGAATAATTATTGAATAAAAATTATCCCATATTAACAGACGATGATGCGAGCCAGAGAGAACGTCTCACCGAACAGCTGAACAGAGGGCAACTCGAGTGTCTGGTGTGCTGCGATCGCGTTCGGCAGCAAGACGCTGTTTGGTCATGCTCAAACTGCTACCACGTTCTCCATTTAAAGTGCACAAAAAAATGGGCAAAGTCGTCTCAAGCTGGTGAGAAAAACTCATGTTGTAATACATTTTTATGATTTTTTTCAGATCTATAAGAATGATACAAAGATTTACGTACAAAAAATGTATGAAACAAGTATGAAAGCAGCTAAAAAAAATCTTCTTAAAATCTTCTTCTTATTCTTTCAGAGAACGGATGGCGCTGCCCGGCTTGTCAGAACGTGACATCGGCTATACCGGAGGAATACTATTGTTTCTGCGGCAACACGAGTAGCCCGGAATGGAATCGACGGGACGTTGCTCACTCTTGCGGCGACGTATGCGGTCGTCTAAGATCAAAGACGAACTGCATTCACAAATGTAATTTATTGTGCCATCCCGGGCCGTGCCCACCGTGCGTCGCAATGGTCACTAAATTTTGTGGCTGCGGAAGGACTTCTCAGACGTTAAAATGCAGCACCGGGACACCGCTGCTGTGCGGAGCCACTTGCGATAAAATTCTAAACTGCGTTACTCATAACTGCGAGAGAAGTTGTCATCTCGGAGAGTGCGGAGACTGCGAGAAACTCGTTCATCAAGGTCCGTGCTTCCGTCGGGATTGATAATTGCTGCTTTGAATTTAATGAAACACTTCTAATGATCTCTAATACGTTTATTTCCACTCGCAGAATGCCACTGCGGAAAAGATAGTCGGGACGTTCCTTGCGTAGCGGATGTTTCAACGACCTACACTTGCGATTCTATTTGCAACAAGCTACTAGAATGCGGTAATCACAACTGCAAGGATGTTTGTCATCCAGGAGCTTGCGAACCCTGTATTCTGAGGCCGGACGCAGTGTCTTATTGCTGTTGCGGACAAACTCCGTTGACCGAGCCAAGAGCTAGCTGCTTGGATGAGATTCCGGTGTGCGAAAAGACGTGCTGTAAACGTTTAAAATGCGGGCAACCGAGTAAGAAGAAGCTTCCCGATTCTTGTTATCGTGACAATTTAAGAATATAATGAAAAATTGATCAAATTTTCGTTTCTTCGCAGGTAATCCGCACACGTGTAAGGTAAAATGTCACCAAGGCGACTGTCCCGAGTGTGAACTTACCACGAAGGTAAAATGTCGTTGCGGTAACATGGACAAAGAAATACCGTGCAAGGAATTAACTACCAAAGCGGACGATGCTCGTTGCCAAAAACGATGCTCAAAGAAGCGTTCTTGCGGAAGGCACAAGTGTAACCAGATGTGCTGCATCGATATAGAGCACATTTGTCCCCTGCCTTGCACGCATTCTCTCAGCTGCGGACGGCACAAGTGCGAGCAGACTTGTCACAAGGGTAAATATCGACCGGAGAATGAGAAGACGGATCTAGACGCGAGTTGAATCCCAAAAATGTAAACATTTCGCGTCTATTCAACACAGGAAGATGTCAGCCTTGTTGGCGCAGCAGTTTCGAAGAGCTCTACTGCGAGTGCGGAGTGGCTGTTATCTACCCTCCGGTTCCTTGCGGAACTAGGCGTCCGGTTTGCGAGAGACCCTGCTCTCGTCAGCACCTCTGCGATCATCCGGTTCTCCACAATTGCCACAGCGAGCCGACCTGTCCTCCTTGTACGGTCCTCACCCAGAAATGGTGCTACGGCAACCACGAGCTGAGAAAAGCCGTTCCTTGCCACGTCAACGAAGTTTCGTGCGGATTGCCCTGCAGCAAACCCCTGCCTTGCAAGAGGCACAAGTGCATCACCATTTGCCATCCCGGGCCGTGCGAGAAACCGGGACAAGTCTGCGTACAGCCGTGCACGACTCCGAGAGAATTGTGCGGACATATGTGCTCCGCGCCGTGCCACGAGGGAAAATGCCCGGAGATACCGTGCAAGGAAATGGTCAAGGTGAATAAGACCATATCTAGATTCGTCCTTATTATTCAATTTCAGGCTCTCATTTGCTCAATATCGACATCATTCGATCAATTTTCAGGTGACTTGCCAGTGCGGACACAGAAGCATGAGTAGAGCCTGCGCCGAGAATTCTCGCGAGTTTCAGAGAATAGCCAGCGGGATCCTCGCGAGCAAGATGGCCGAGATGCAGCTGGGTCATTCGGTTGATTTGGAGGACGTCTTGGGCCAGGGTGCGCGGAAGCAGAATCAGTTGAAGACGTTGGAATGTAACGAGGAGTGTAAAATGATTGAGAGAAATCGTCGGTTGGCTCTGGGTCTGCAGATAGTGAATCCGGATTTGAGCGGAAAGCTGATGCCTAGGTACACCGAGTTCATGAAACAGTGGGGAAAGAAGGATCCGAACTTTTGCCAGATGGTTCACGACAGATTGACCGAGCTCGTTCAACTCGCTAAAATATCCAAACAAAAGTCTCGCAGCTATTCCTTCGAGAGTATGAACCGCGACAAACGACACTTCATCCACGAGTGCTGCGAACACTTCGGATGCGAGAGTCAGGCGTACGATCAAGAACCGAAGAGGAATATCGTCGCCACCGCTGTTAAAGATAAGGTAGATTATCCAGCGCTCGATGTTCGTTCGGTTCTAACTTGTGTATCTTCGGTTTTCAGTGCTGGCTGCCGAGTCTGAGTTTACTAGAAATGTTACAAAGGGAAAGCGGCCAGAGAAAGGTACCGGGACCAATGTTGAACGCTGCGAAAGCCACGACATCTCTTAGGTAAAAACCGGAATCTAAAAAAAAACTGAATTAGTTTTGATTTTCTAATATTTGATTTTCTTTTACTCTGATTTCACAGAAACGTAGAAGTTTTACCACTGCCAACGAAAAAGGGTCACAAGACCCAGCCTGCGACGGTGGCTTCGAAATCACCGGAGCCTGAAATAGATTACTTCGATTTCCAGGGTTGATCGTTTCGTTCTATAAATTAGGTAATAGGTTCGTAAGCGGTAGAATTTCATTCTGAAAATCTATTCAAATAGGATGAAAGTTCTTCTGCCAAAGTTGAGAATCTTGAAAATTGGTAAGAAAAATGATAACGCTCGTACAGTCATGTGAAAGGAATAAATTTCTTTAGAATAAACACACTTGGGTGTCGAAGGAAATTGATTCCGATCTGGCAAGACGAGAAAGCCTTGTTCTGTGGTGGCTTGGTCTTCTCTAGAATGTATACATATGCTTCGTGCATACTACCTATTTAATTTTCTATAGCTACCACTAATGTTTGATTTAAGATAAAAATCAATGAAAGTACTTTTATTTTTTTTTTTTCAAATTGCATGCTGCGCGTCGTGATTTATTTCGTTCATGGATAATTTTGCAGTAAATTATGATAATCCTCCATTTAATTTATGAAATCATGAGCGCAACTTTTCGTTCTTGATTCTATGTGATATAAGTAAGGGCAAAAAATGTACGTGGCCATATTTTCCATGCGGTCAATCCGACGGGAGGAAAGTAACAATGTTATATGAAGCAGATAATTATTGTAATTCATGTTTCATTCGGTTTTTACCTACCTCTCGGTGTACATCACCCTGATATTTGTAAACGGACTTGATTTTCAATAGATTTTTTTCTATTATCTATCTTGTAAAGCGAATATTAATCTCGCCGGTTGATTAAAATCTCGGCGTCAGAACTGTTGGATTTTTCATCGTAATAAGTTTATCGCTGTAATATTTTATCGTTACTCCAAGTTCTCTACCCAATTAATTTGATGAGATGAAAAATGAAATGCTGAAAAAAGAATGTATGTTTTTTTTTCAGAAATCACTTAAACGGCATTAGCTGTAATTGAATTATTATACAATACATAAGAATACTGAAAAGGCAGATTTAATGTTATCGGAAGGGTTGTGTTAAAAAAATAAACAATACAACGTAGATTATTTTGTAAAATTTTTATTTAGTTTATTATATATATAGACTGTGTTGTACTTATCTGATTGATTTTTTTCCCTTTTTTGGTTTTTTTCAAAGATAAATTTTTTGGCGAGAAAAAAGTTTGCCAACTATCTAACGTGTCTAAATTTACTACCGTTACACATTTTTGTAACTCATTACATTCTGACTCTATGATTCCACACGCTCTATTTTTATCCGAATTTTGAATTAGATTTTAAAAATACAGATAATTATTGATAACTAATCCGTTCACAAATAATCATTGTCACGAGTATTAATGACCAATATTTGGCATTTGATTATTATTTATCAGGTGCGATATTCAGTCAAAGTCTTCTCTACGTCTACATTTTTCATTTTTCAAATCTGGTTGTAATACTCTGCGAATTGTGGTTTAGACAAACCTACCGTGAACATTGATTATTCGATTAGTGAATACTGTTTAATTTTTTTTTTCTCTTTCTTCTCTATTTACATTATTTATGGATTCATTCCAGAGTCGTAATTAATGTTAACTAGGAAGGGTCCTTAATCCTGATTTCAGTGATCAACAACGCACGCACAAAACGTCGATGTTTGTAACAAGCCAGGTCAGCGAGTTACTTTCTTCGGATACCTGCATTGTTCATTACTGTATTGGAACTTATGATAAATTTAAATGATTGGAGCAATAGAAAATATGATCAATAACTCGAAGATATATTGAAATACTGATGTTGCTTTTGACCATTGATAAAAATAGTCACTTACTACACGTTACCTCAACTGGTGCAGGTATACCTTCCGCGTTTCATGTAACTATTTTTTTTTACCTATATTATAAATAATTATTTCTATGAATGGCCTCAGTGTAACCATTATTTTTTTGTTTATCTCACTCCTCTCTTCTTTTTTTAAATACTATAATTTAATAATAATAATAATTTATAACACGAATATTTGGCACATTGAACATTGATCATATATTTTTACCTAATTTAAGTATATGCCTATCAAGGCCCGAGCTCATGCTTGCGTAATACCACAATTGAGATAGGAATACTGAATAATTGTTGATTCTTTGACAATATTAACATTCCGTGTTTGATATATTTTGTTGCACGTGATGAAGATCGATCATTGGACTTGAAATTTGATAAAATCACACAAGCACTTAAGCGAGGTCTTTGATAGTAGACATTCAACGTGTATCACATATAGGATCACAACACAGTTACAAGTTTTCATTTTTAGTTCAAACTATTTAGACACCGAGTTTTAGTATTAAATATGTTGTATTTTTTTTGTTTTTTTTTTGTATTTTTTTGTTTATTGAACATTCAAGAATAGGGCACTTTCAAAGGGACTGTCTAAGGTGTGAAGGATACTTTTGTCACATGATATATTTACTTCTTTCACCAGTGATTAAACTAAGTTAAAGCTTTTGGGTATTATACAGTCTATCACTATTGCGGTTTTTTTTGTTGTTGTTGTTGTTACGTATATAAATAATATAGAGTGTAGAGTGTATCACCGCAATAGTTCTGAAGGGTGTGTCTACAAATTTGAAATATGTACCATCATCTTTTTTTCTCTCTTTTCATAACATAGTTTATACATATATTTTCTCTTTTTTTGACCACTCTAGATCGCAATAGAAAATAAAAATTTTGTGTATTGTATAAGTACGTATCAGGATCAGGATCGTATCTTCTTCTTTTATTCAATATAACTAAATCTAATGTTAAAAATATAACTATACATAGATCAAAATAGATATATTTTTTTTCTTCATTTTTTTTCAATTTAATGTAACTTTTTTCAAATTATTTTCTTTTTTTTCAATGAAACTTTTACTATTTTAATAATACCGATAATTTTGTTATAGGTATTCAACGTTTAGTTTATTGTTTTTGAACGTCACATTGATCTATTGCTATATAATTTGGCTATTCAGTACCGTACCGTTCCATTTCGATTGAATTCCTTTTTTTAAAGTAAGAAGTTTTCAGTATATTGTAAAAAAAATTCAACTTAATTGTAGTCACAATGCTATTCAGTATATTGAATATAACATCTGGAAATTTATGAAAGACTCGGGACTTTGTACGCAGGACAATTTTCCCATAGGATAGGTTTCAAGTGATAAAAATATCGATTCGACTAGGACTAGATTTTTAGGATTAGGATCAGTTTCAAAGTCCTGTAGAAGTTTTATCAATTTCTACTATCGGGCAGTTGAGACAATGTACTTTCTCTTATTTCCTCAGTCTATTTCAAAATCATCAAAAAATTTAATTATTGCTTCATATGTAAAGATTCTCTCTTTGCTTCATGCGTAAACTGTAACTCGGATAGGTGTTCAGATATTGATGACGCGGGCTTACCGAAGGCTGCTTAGTTATGCTCGCCATTGCGCAACCCATTATCAACTCTAACGCTCGGCACAAGGTTTGATACAGTAGCCAAGGCCATGGCTTTGGAAGGAGAGCCGAATTCTGTCTATTGCTGGACTTGCTAGTTTCAGCCAAAAGTCCTAAAAACGTTTAGCACAATCAGAATTAGTACAGAAAAAAAAAATTATCACTAGCTTTCAAGAATAGTTATTCAGTCTCACCATAGGGTCCGAATATTCTGCCTATGTCTGCGATGCACAAGATAATTCCCAAAAATGCAGCGGCGTAGGTAACGTTCAGCACTCTTTGTATTTGCATCTTTCTCGCAGCTGCGGTATCAGCTTCGGGAATATGCAACGGTGTATCAGACTTTGCTCTATTTACATACGCAATGTGATTCAGTATCGAGTGAAGAGTAAAATCAGCTCCCTGAAAGACGAATCGACCATTTTTCAACTGTTCCAAGGGTGGAAGGATCGTTTCTTAAATCTATTTGTTACCGTAATTCTGTCCTCGACCGCTGCTGTGTTGGGCAGTAAGCTGCTCTCCGCAGTAATCTCTTCCGGATCTTCTTTGCTCTTGTCGTTCTTCCACGACAAATTTTTTTTCCTCGACTTGGAAGCATCTTCCTTATTATTGTGAGTCGATTTGTTGTTCATCAGCGCTGCTTTCTCGTTGCAATCTGGCTGGTCGGAGTCTGATTCAGATTTTTCTTGTAGCTCAGGTTTTTCGGGTACGATACAGTTGTAATGAGTCGGACTCTTGTCCAGCGTCCTTATACTGATATCGCTGCTACGACGATTTATTACCAATGGTTTTATCTGAAAAAACTCCGAGTTTCGTCGGCATGAGAATTCAGAGTTCCTTCGAGAGTCTAATTTCGTCGTGGTCAAGCTGCCGATATCAGAATTTCGCCTTGATCCTGAAACAAGCATGAATTTATCCATTCTCTGGTCGATTTATAAAAACGTATCGCAGTGTAGAAAACATTCAGCGTACCTGCAGGGCTTTGATCGAGAACGCTCGGTAGTCTCTGTTCTTCGGTCAGCAGCAATCTCTTGGGAGTCCTGTTGCCGAAATCACTGTTCCGTCTCAACTTGGTGGCGAATTGAGAGCTTCGATTTTTTTCATGAGTAAAATCCGAGCATCTTCTCAGGTCCTTGGTGCTGCTGGAGGGTGTAATGTTCTCTGAATGTCTTCGCAATATGCCTTCCGGCGTCCTTGGTCTCTCCGTAGCAGTTGGTTGTTTGATATTGAACTCCGAATGTCTCCTAGATTCCGTCGAAGGGGATCTTTCTTCTTCTTCGTTAATGAACCTCACGCTGCATTCTGAATTACGTCTCGACGAACCGGATATATCGCTTCCTCGCCTACTCGCCAGAGAGCTTCTTCGGCTAGGACTCGAAACCATGATTATAGGCAAATTTGCAGTAGATGGTGTCGGCGTAGGAGGTCGTACGTAGACTTCTGGCACAGTGGAGATAACCGGGATCGATTGATGAACTTGCGTCAATACAGGTGGCTGGATGCTCGCAGCGATCGACGACACGACCGACTCCCTGCGACCAAAATCCGGGCTTTTCTGAAGTTTGTTTATCGGTTGAGCTGAAAATAAGTGTAGTACTACAAATTGGAGGATCGGGGATTCACAATTTTTTAGCGCGCCGGTTCTACTACCTTTCAAGCTCTGATTAAGCTCCGAGTCTCTGGCAATACTTCCGCTCAGATTATTCTCTTCTGAAACTTTTAGCTTAGGGCCAAGCAAAGTTGGCACGAGCGCCGCTGCTACAGATGTTGCTAAATTGTTATACGGCGCAAGCATAGCTAGCTGCATTATTCCTATAATAATTATTAAGATCACTAGCTTGCGACTATTATACGTGGATTTGATCTGCGAGGATAATCAGATCGGTGGACCAATTTCAATTGTATGTTCATTATATTTTCAGGACAAACCTTTCTGATTGACGTGAGAATTGTCCCGCGTTAGCATACTATTCGGCACAGTTCTTAGCAAGTGCATGACTTTGTAGCCGGCATGCAAAAATGTCAAGTACAGCATGATGCTCCAGACTAGGAATATAGTTTGAATCACATACTTAGTCATGTAATGGTTGCAGTGGAATGCGAGTACGCCGTCGCTTGCTATAATGCCGGAAAAATGAGCCGTGATAATAAGACTAAGGCAAGATTCTTTCTGCAGTTTTTCAGGGCCAAACTTGAGCTGGAAAAGATCAACACATAAAAATTGAACTTTCTCTGATATCACATAGACGTTCGGAGAGGATTTGAGCTTTCGGATCACCTGCGTCAGTTGCAGAAAAGCCAATTGTATGAGGCAAAAGGCAGAAGTCACGCATGGGAATCCAATGTCCCACATTATTGAGCCGATTACTCGAGGCATGGTCTAAAAATTGATAGTACAAGACGTATTTAGTTACGGAGGGTGAAATCGTCTCGCCGTTACCTTACCTCCTTAAGATTGTACGGATCTATGAATAGACAACCAGACCTCGAAGCACCGAGTAGACACAGGAATATATTTATTGTTGACATGAAGGGGCGGCTTGAAATAAGAGATCTGGAACATGTTATGAGCGATTCAAACAAACAATTATACCCTTACGCTGAAATTTTTTTTTCCAAGTACTATACAGCAGAAACGAATCGTTTGCATATTAGATGAATGCGTTGCAGTACCTTAAATTTAGTATGGAGAAAAATGTGTAGAAGCTTAATACAAAAAAAAGGCAGGCAAAACCATAGGTGTGCAGCAGGAAGACCCATCGTAGTTCTCGGTTCACTGTGACCCACGAAGGTGCGATGATCAACAGTTTGTCCACTGAGTCTATACTCGACACACAGTTTTGTCCTGGTATTGGTGTTGTGCCATTGATGATACCTGTTTACAGTAGTAAGATCATTGCGCTTCGATCAACAGATCAATAGCTTACACAATGTACAAGTCGAGTGTCCTGCACCCTGCAACTTACACCACTTGAAACGGCGATGATTAAAAATAGGAATCCAATGATCTCAAACAATCTTGGGAAAACATTGCTTTCAAAATTTGATCCTTATCAGAATCTTTGTTGTATCTCATACAAAATCAACAATACTAGGATTTGGTACAAGTATTATTGCTCTCGTAATGCATGTTGTTGGGAAAAAGTTCTTATTTTGTGAATGAAATTATCAAATCAGAAATTAATTATAGACATTTTTCAGTCACGGTAGCATAAGTCTTGAAAAAAAAATGTCAACCTTTCGGCGATGAACGTGTATGCATAGGAAACCTTTTGACTCGAAGAGACTGCGAAAGGTTCCTTGCATATATACCCTCGTCGCTAAAGGTTGTGAGTTTTTTCCTTCAAGTTCAAGATGCACTTGGTACAATTGAAAAAGCGTTTTTTTCAGTCATATGAAAAACAAAAAATCGACTTTTGGGAAAAAACTTGTGAAGTTCCCCCTCAATTGAACTCTATCTATTGAGTCTAGAGTATCTGTATTGAAGATTGATAGAATCAATTGACTGAGTAATGAATACAATGAATGATATTCAGACGAACGTTTGTTTGACAAATTTGACTCTAGCTCAATACTATAAACTTTTAAAAACCAGAATTTAACTATCCCACTGAGATTATTGAGTTATTCTAAAAACAACCAGAATGTATCTCTGTTGCTACTAATATGATAGCTAATGGAAGATATCTGGATGACTCGCGGTTCTTTCAATTTCTAAAAAAACGTTTCTAGGCACAATAATGATATCTTTCACAGTATAACTTGATAAACAAATCAATAGCACTAAATAAAATGATAACAGAGTTGTTAATCGGATTTTAACTCACCGTAAGTCCGATTAGCCAGGTTGTCCATAATCTTTATGTATGAGCTCAGCGCACATCACTATTATTTTATTATTGTCCTCTTTACCCCGAGTCAATCAAGATTACCCCCTTGGTTAGCGAAAACTTTTTCCCTGCCAAGAGATAGGTTCAAGTATGCTAGCAGCAACAGGCTTTGCCTATAGAGTGCTTTGATTCGCACCCCTTCCACATCGCGCTTGGGGTCTTCCGTCTCCCTTTGGCTAGGAATATTGATCTTGGTCGGAGAAGGGTGGGAAAGGGAAAAGGGAAGGGAAACGGAGGCTGGAAGAGGGTGCTCACCACCCGACTACCCTCAGGACTAAATTGTTTATTTTTCGGATTGGATTCGAGGCATTGTCTCCTCCCGATACTCAACGACGATATCAATCACGAATCTCCTTTTGTAGAGACTCCAAGAGAAATTATTTAATCAACCTTGCTGTAAATAATTCGGTTTCCACCCCTGGTTAGAGACTCTATATTTAGGAAATCAATCGATCATTATCCACGCTTGTAACAATTTATACAGGATAAATTCACTGAGTTGTGTAAAGCTTCTCTACTTTCATCACCGAATCGGTAGAAGTTTGAAGATTAATTGGCGAATGGGAATTGATTTTTTTCTTACATGAAATCGGCGTGATAGAAGATGCTTACGAAACAGTTAATTAAATTTTATTCAATGTTATTTACAAATTTCATTTATTTTATAGGAATTTAATATCCTCAGCATTTTTGTACAGCTTCTGTTAGCTACTAATCATCGGGGTCCATTTAATAGTATAAAACCTAAGCAAATTGCCTTTAGGTGACGACTAACAGTTACATAACAATCTATAATATATTTTACAGATATTGTAGTGAAAATTGGAACGTAGTGCGATACAACTCTTCAAAAATTAGTCACATTTAAATAGTTTTATTTGTTAAAATCTGTTGTACGAAGCTATTAAGAATATTATAGAAAAATAATATCAATCCTAGTAGCATCAATACGAAATATTATCATTAATAAGTATTATCTACATAAGAGAGAGAAGAATTCAGATATCATTGAAAAATGATTCTAACTTTGCTCCCAGTTTCATTCTATGTAACGGAAAACGAACAACAACCGATTTTCAGAACATGATTAAGTCTCAGTCTTCGCCGTTATCGCTGACCAGACGATTGAAATCAACTCGCTATGGATAACAAAAAATTTTTTCTTCTTCTCTATCACTTTTTATACAAGAGGTAAAAACGCTTTACAAAATTCTTTGAAAGATAACAACTAATACGATCTCGCATTGACAATCTTTGCCACTCTCTAACGTATCGTATACATGAGCTCAGCCGCAACGTAAATGGAAGATTGTTGCAGCGAGAGTTCGATAACAGGATCGTTTCTCTCCATATCCCTGGGTCAGTGAAGCTGGCAAGCCCTGACGGCGATCAGTTGCAAGAGGATGAATACCGGACTGAGAACTTCCGAGTACTCGAGATTGCTGAGTCCCGATAATTTCTTGCAGAGTAGATACTTGAATACGAAAACGAGAAGAAGGAACGTGAGGCTCCAGAGCGCTCTCAATATCGCGCCTTTCATAATTCCCTCCATCTGCATGCGTATGAAAATAATTGCGCAAAAATATGTGTTCAATCCATCGGCGATGAACAGTGGAGAAAATACGAGAAGCCAGTCTCCGGGATTCGAAAATGAATTATTGTCCAATTTCATGGCTAACAGGACCGTGAATATCGTTAAAGATATGAGATTAATCCATATCTCGAATATAGTCAGACCGAGCCAATGCACCAACTCGTTCAGGGAAAATATCATTTTTCGATTATCGAATGTAAATGATAAGAATTCAATAGAAAAAAAAAGAAAAGAAAAAAATACAAATTTTTCAATTGACAAACTTCGATTTGTTCATTGTCTTACAGTATCATTGATCGTTACGTCTAACGAATTTCACTCGCAGACTTCGAATCAATTTCCTTAAATATTCATACATTCATTACTTCAGCGCGCCAAACAACGCGGTACGGAATACCCGAATGTGAATGGCAGAATTTTGCCTCCGATTCACTTCAAAGTCCGCATCATCTGTGATCGGCTCAAAGTCATCTGTGGAAACGAGAGAGTATCGATTAGTCATTGGATTCACTCAGCACCCAAAACTGCATGAATATTGCATACTTTCGACGTTGCTTACCGATCAGATCTACGCTGGACGTGTTTATGTCCAGATCTACAGTCCCATGATGATTCTCTTTCAGCTGTAGAGCCAAATTGCAAGCTCTGTTCACCGCCGCTCCAAGACCGTGTATCACGATCTCTTGCTCGCCGGAATCTAACAGCTTCTCGCACTTGTTTATCTGCGCCTGAAATACAATCGTGGCGAGTGAACACGGAAGAAGTATCTTTTTTATACCTGTGTTACAATTTTCAACTAGTTTTCAGCATCTAGAATATTATGGCGCAGTGGTTTCTTCATAAATGATATAATTCTCTCACCGAATGTAAACATTGAAAAAAAAACGTTACTGCTTCAACATCGCTACAGTGAAAATGAGACTCTTCGTTGTATTTTCTCTATTTTAGTATTGTGTGAGTAGAAAATTAAATAAACTATAATGGTCAAGAATTAGCCTTCCAGAATTCTATTTTCAATGAAAACAGTCGTAAACTGATCTAAATTACGGTAATTCTGTTAATATTTTGAAGAATCTTACGAACCAATGACTATAAGATCGTGTCAATCTTTCTCTGGATATTTTTAAGTCGCTTATTGCAGATAATACATTGATAAAAAGTGAGGTTATAAATCGTCGAGTGTACCTTAAAGCTTGTTTTGTTATTGACGTAGACGTCCGTGTCGCTCTTCGTTAATCTGGGCGGTAATCTCTTCTTGATAACGTGTTTAGGAGTCGGTAATAACTCCTTGTTAGAATCCCTGGTCAAATTTTCTGTCAAATTCTCCTCACTCCGTTCAACCTCGCTCCGAACGTCAGCCATTATAGCGTTTCCGACATACCCAGAATGCCTCTCGCCCATTGGCTCTTTCCCGTCGGACTGTCAGCGTATAAATTTACCCGCCAATCAACGAGCGAGCCTCGTGTTATCGAGTGATCGAAACATGTGAAACGAGTTAAACAACCGCGCGGTGCGTATGCAGTATGCACACAACAACGTGACATAACCTCGAAAAACCGAAAATTCAAGGCTTGCTTGATCGACACACTGCGAAACACCGACGGTGTCCTTACCGATTTTCTTGTCACAACCGCGGAATCATTAAACATCCAAAATTCAGTCCCCAACGGAAAACAAGGAGAACCATTCCGTGATGAAGGAGCCGGATTTAGATCCGAAAAATGTCATCAAAAGTAGAGAATCTCTCTACCGGCTTATGATCAGGTGAAAACCAAGATATCAACCTGCAGTTTATTCTACAAAATATACAATTATATCAGTCTACAATTAATTTTCTATGAATATTCGTTATTATTGTTATGTGTGACAGTCTAAAGTCTGTCATAATTAATTTTTTTTATTCACTTCTCGAAAATATTCGCAAATTTTTCCAATCTAACCTAAATATAGATCGCGATTTATAGAATCTCTGAATCGTCTCAACAAAAGACGGGACTTTTCTCTAGCGATAGGTTTCTTCTATTCTAACTCCGTCTATTTTCTAGCCAGCTTTTCTACGACGGTCACCAAACACTGGCCGTTCAATTATCCAACATGATTCAAGCGGAGCCCCCATGTCCGCCTTCGGACCGATTGCTGCACCTGATGTTGATAGGCGCGGCGAACGAGCCTGATAGAACGAAGAAGGAGCCGCCGCCGACTGTGCCGACCTTTGCCAACGTGGACAACAGTCTGGGTCCAGGTCTGGATCTGGAGTTTGAGACAGAGGCGCAAACGCAGGCGCCAGAACCGGCGCAGTACGAAACCGCCTACGTTACGTCCCACAAGGGAAATTGTAGGGCTGGAGCATTCTCTGCGGATGGTCAATTGATAGCGACAGGCTCCGTTGACGCTTCTATCAAGATCCTAGACGTGGATAGGATGCTGGCAAAGTCAGCACCCGACGAAATGGCTCCGGGTGATCAAACCGGGGGACACCCTGTGATCAGAACGCTTTACGATCACCTGGAGGAAGTCACCTGCTTAGAGTTTCATCCCAAAGAACCGATACTGGTCTCCGGCAGCAGAGACTTCACCGTTAAGTTGTTCGACTTCAGCAAGGCCAGCGTGAAGAAGGCCTTCCGCACTATTACCGACGCTGACCAAATTCGGTGTCTCTCATTTCACCCCACCGGCGACTTTCTCGTCGTTGGTACGAACCATCCTGTCGTTAGAATGTACGACGTAAACACATCTCAGTGTTTCGTATGTAGCATACCTAGCCATCAACATACCGCTGGTATAACCAGCATCAAATATTCCCTGGATGCTAAGACCTACGCGTCAGCCGGGAAGGATGGGAGCATTAAATTGTGGGACGGTGTATCTAACAGATGCATCAATACCTTTGTCAAAGCTCATGATGGATATGAGGTCTGCTCCGTTACTTTCACGAGGAACGGAAAGGTGATTTCACACTTTGCTTGCATTTGAGCAGCACAGGGAGTTTCCAAGACTTGGAAATTCTTCAACATTTTTTTCTTCTCGAGTCATTGTCTGAATATGAGTCGATCCTGATCAGATCAGATTTCATTGATAAGATGAGGGAGATTTTGGGAGGTGACTCAGATTTTTGACAATTGGTATCTTATTGATTAATGTTCGTTTCCCTGCAACGTTTTACAGTGGAGAACCTTGTATGAAAGTTTTGTAGTAGATAAAATCTAATTGACTCTGAAATCTAGAAATTCAAGCTCTGAAGACTCCCTGTGTTCGCTTTTGTTGTCAATTAGAAAATAGCAACGGATAGGTATATTATAGTTTTTAATGTTCATTGTGTGCGAGACTCTTGATTTTAAAAAGTACCGATTGGATAAGAAAAAAAAAACGGATGATAGTCCGAAAGCGGGTGTAAAATTTTGAATCTTTGTCATTACAGTCTACTTTTATTCATCTTGAATCAACGAATTATTGATGAGGTATTTGAATTCGTAACATTAACAGCGATTCAAGAACGCGAAAAGAAAAAATGTAAGGCATGATTTTCTTTATTCAACATAAGACCTGTTTTTTTTTTGCGATTATACGAAGATTCCAGTCTTGTAATACTGATTGAATTGAAGGTCATAATCATTGTGGCTCCACTTCATAATGGTTTAGTAATTTTTCGTAACTTATCAAAATGAATAGCATTTTTTCTAAATACATTTTTGTTGCTACCTGTTTTTTTTTCTTCCATCGATTCGTATCTATTCTGATTTTGTTCTTATTCTTAAGATTTTATTTGTTATATTAAAAACGCATATTCAGAGTTGAAATATAATATTTCTCTTTTAATTTCAGTATTTACTCTCCTCTGGAAAAGATTCTCTGATCAAATTATGGGAATTGTCGACTAGCAGATGTTTGATCGCTTACACAGGTGCCGGTACAACAGGTGAACAGAATTTAATTACGTTTTGACCCATTATAAATATAAAACACATATTAATCATGATTAACGAACGTTTCGGTGCTTGATCGCAGCAGGATGTAAAATTATGCGAATTTTTAGGAAATAATATTATTCTCATTAGCATAATTCATGACTTTGGGTTTGATCGTCTTGATTTTTTATTCTTACAGGCAAGCAAGTGCACAAAGCCCAAGCGATATTCAACCACACCGAAGACTTTGTGATGTTTCCTGACGAGGCGACGACTTCTCTCTGTGCCTGGAACTCCAGGAATGCATCGAGAAAACAGCTTCTATCATTGGGCCACAACGGTCCAGTTCGCCTAATTGCACATTCCCCGACTGCTCCGGCTTTTCTCACTTGCAGCGACGATTTTAGAGCGAGATTTTGGTTCAGAAGAATGCCTACGCACTGAAATATCATTCTATTAGAATTAGTATTTCGTTTTTACAATTGTTAAAATCAAATTCACCATATGAATATGGTAAATAATATTTTTCTTTACCGAGTCATAGGGCCTGGAATCTGTTTGAAATGTTTCTTTAGAGTCTTAAGATCCCGTAAAAAGCATTCGATTTGGAAATTTAAATCCTGTAGGTGGCCTAAAATTCAGTATCGATGTAACATAGAATAATTTTCAAATTTTCATACTTGAGGATATGAATTATTTATTTATTTCCATATTCCAACAGATATAAATACTATTTTCCGCTCAATAAGCGCATTTATTCAAACTAAATGATCATAAATGTACATAATAATAATAATAATAATTATAGTAACGATAATCATCATTGTAATCATAAAAATTTTCCAAGAAGTGCCTCTCACTGTTGTACATACAACGTGAGAAGTAGTTCGCAAACATTAGAAAAAACGGTTTCAACAAATATTTCTGATCGAATTCATTTTCTTTATGAAGGAAAAATATTATTATTGACTGTCATTGAAATACAAACAAAAGAAAAATTGATAAAACAAGCTCCGAATTTCATTAAGAATCCATCGATTTATTTCAGCAGATTTGATGAACTGGCTTTTCAAATGTGTAAGAAAAAAAAAGAGAATAGTAATTAAATACTATTATTCATAGGAATATGTTCTAATATTTGATTTCGTTTTAAAAAACGTTGATGATATTCAACAATTATCCTATTACTTATATCCTGATTAATTTATACGATATTCGGGAAAGGATTTTTTCGATCATCAAAGAACACAAGTGAAATAGCGTAAAAGAAACACGTGTGTACAATTTGATCGAAATACGGCGCGGGAAAGTGAGACTGTTGGTTTTGAAAGGGTGTTTGAAAAGTAAATATTATTTGAATCCGACAAAGTTTTGGCGGTCTTGTAGTTTGTACAAGCGACGCGCGAGAGCGCTTCGGTCGTCCCGCTCTACGTTTGACGATGTCACGTGACCCACGCTAACCGCCATCTTTGGTTATCGTATAAACAGTGCGACCGGGCTCCCCGCGATTTCTTGTACTAAATCTGTGGTTTTTCCTGTGTTTTTAAGTGATTACTAGACGAAGAAATGTCCGACATTAAAGCGGAGACCAAGAATGATAACAGTGTCGACGATGTGTCGAAGGTAAGTGTCCGAAAATAAGGTAAAATCGTTCGTCAAGCCGAGTTTCCATGCCAAGGCGGCGTGTATTGCCTCAAATACGGGGCGACGCTCGGTCTCTCGAAAATTCCGAGATTCATAGTTAACGGGTATTAAGAGATCTTAGGTCCCTCACGCATCGCGGGGATCCGGGTTCGTCAATATTACGCCATAACCGTCTCTTAATAAGCATGAGGTCAGATCCGGCGATTTTTCAAAACCTTAACGTTTGTCCTTCAATGGCAAAGATGGAGGATGTTTTTTATTTGCGCCTTTCTGTTGCGAGTCGAGTAGCGCGGACCGCGGTGCACGCCGGCAGACGATTAAAAAGGCGGGAAATCATTTTACAATCTAAAGATAACCATTCGCCCTCAACAATCGACAACAAACACGATTCGAAATCTATCAAATACACGATAAAGAGTCGGTTTAATTATATCATATGTATTTTCCATCGCTCGATCGAATGAATTAACGAGCGCAATTCAATATGGCGGGAAATGAAAAAAGACAAAATAATACAAACAAACTTAAACGATCAACTCTTATTTCTTTAATCTTATCGCGCGTCTCTCGCTCTTTTCACCTCATTATTTCGACGCTGACGTTACACATAATTATCAATCCATAATCTAATACAATTATGTATTGTATTTTTTTTTTTTTCTACGAATTATCAGGAACCAACAGTTCAGGATAAACCAACTCCGACCAAAAATAAACGCGGAGGATCCAAAAGGCTGTCGACCTTAGAAAGAACGGCTCAGGAAGGCGAGGCGATATTAAAGGTAATAATTGTCTCTCACTCCTTATATACCGACGATAAGAGAAATAGAAGAAGAATAAAAAAAAATCGGAACATCAAAAATTTTCCTATCATAGACGCTCTCGTATCTCCGTATGAATGTATGTAACCAACGGGCCAAGGTTACACCCCCTTGCCTTCGTTCCGTTGGTGTGTTGCAGTGTTCGGTATCGTTCCCTCCATTTTGCCTCCCCGCCGGCACATCGATGCGCGAGCATACGAGGAGGGGTAAAAGTGGGGGATAGGCACTTATTAAAATGGTGGGGGTAGAAAAACGCCAAGGGACACGTTATCCCCTCCACTCGATGCCCTATGAGCATTGAGCGCAAGTTTATGAATTATCCCCCGATCCTCTATATACACTATGCAATATTTATTCGTCAAATTTATCAACAAATAAAAGAAATTCACTCATATTCAATGCTAATATAATCAACGAGCTTCGATTCATCAATTCAATAGTAGAATAAATATTACGCAATTCATAACGTATTCGCTATACACTGCCAACAGAAAATTTCGTTTGTTTTTCTATCTTTTTTTTTTTTGTTCTTTCCTTTTAGCGTATTTGTATCTCTTATCTCAGACGAGCTGACTTCGACAATAATTAGAGACAGAGATAGCGATTAAAGATGTTTCAAAATTGCGTCTAATGATTGAAATTGTGATTACAACCGAATTGAATTATCAATTCTCTATGATATTATTTTTATTTATAACAGGGTCTTAACACCTCCGTCGGAGAGGTAGAGGGAAGAAGACGTACCCGTAGTTCGGCTCGTGGATTGGGAACGACCCCGACGCCGGCACCTTCGCCTCCTAAAAAAGAGAAGAAGGAGACTCCTGCCAAAGGGACGGGACGTGGACGCGGTCGTCCTAAAAGACAGGATAAAAATAATGAGAATAATGCGGACGATGAGACAGCGACGCCTGTTGTCGCGGTGAACAATAAAAACGACAGCAAGAGTTTGGAGGAGGTAGAGGAATCGACGAAGATGGAAGTAGACGAGGCAAAGGAGGACGAGGTGGAGGGAAAACCGGCGACGGAGGATAAAAAGACCAACGACAAAGAGGAGGAGGAGAATTCGACGACCGAGAGCAAAGATTCGGTCGATAATAAAGTATCGGTAGAGACCAATTCTACTGAAAAAGAAAAAGAGAAAGAGAAGGAGAAGGAGAAAGTCACCGAGGAATCGGAAAATACCTCCTCGTCGAATGATAACTCCAAGAGCGAAACAAAGCCCGTTGCTTCGAACGTGAGCGAAGCGAAAAAAGATGATAAAGACGAAATCAAGGACAGCTCGGACTCGAGCCAAGACGCGACGGACGCTGCGTCGGAAGTTAAAACTCCCTCGTCTCCGAACGCGGAGCCGGTTAAAAATGCTCCAGAGAATACCTCTACTTCTACAAACACCAATACAACGGCTAACGCCGATACTGCGATTACTCAATCGCAGGGTGTCACCCTAACAACAACTACCACGACTACTATCATCGCCAATGAGGATAAGAAGGAATAACGTCCCTCCGCCTACTTTAACCACATCTTTCATGTAAGTTTTGGACCGTTTTTTTTTTTTTTCATTTTTTTTCCTACCATTATCTTCACAATATATATTTTTTTAAAAGCTCTTTTTTTTATCTTGAGGAGAAAAGTTTCATTTTATTCAGATATACAGAATAAATAATACAGTAAATCAAATGTTTTTTTTTTTTCAAATAGTATAGTTACATAGTTTGTACGAATATTGAAAAATAGAGAACTAAAAAACGCACACTTTTACAGGTACTTGATGCTCGGTAAAATAGATAGCTAATTTTCAAAATTTAAGGATATAATAAACATATTACTATAACGGACCGATGAGTTCTAGTTTTGGGGAAAAAAAAAATGACAAGAGAAAATGAAAAAATGAAAAAAAAAATTAAAATAAAAGGTTGAAGAAAGTTTAGCTCGTAAGTGTTAGACTATTTAATTTTAATCTATGACCTATATATTTTTGGTACCTCTTCACTTCAAAAGGAGAAAGAAAGAATGAAAGAGAAAAAAAAAAAATTAAAGAAAAAAAACAAAAACAATTTTTCAATTGCTATTTCGCTATAACATGCTAATATATCGATATCGCAATATTAGATTTAATAAATAATTATCGATTTTGAAATAACTTTTATATACTTTAAGGAACAAGTTAGTTTTTATTATACCTACATTAATTATATATATATGTATACTTATATACCTATATATATATATATATTTGTTTGAAGAAAAGAATTCTAAGATTGTATAACGTTCTAACAGGTACCAAGGCGGCGCACACATCGGGGTTCACAAATCCAGTTCCCCCCACCCCCCTCTTCCCCCCCTCGTCTATTTTTAACTAAGTAACACCTTTAATTGTTAATCGTCATTCTAATCAGCGCATATTATATTATAAAATATTATTACGAACAATTACAATATATAATTATTATAATTCTGGTAATTATTTCAACTATTAAATAACTCTTTAACTTTTTTTTTTTTTTTGTTAATCATTTTAAAAAAGCGGTCGCTTTAGGTGCTTAGAATATTTTTATTTCTTCGTTCAGTTTAATGCGATGTATAAATGTTTTATTATTAATATTATTATTATTATTATTATTGCATTTTTTTTTTCGTTTCTATGGTAACGTAGTATACCATATTATCGTACACAATTTTTAAAGACATAATAAAAATGAATAAACTTTGAAATAGACAAAACAGAAAAAGACAAATAATGGAAAAAATTATCTGAATCCCTTGCCAAGATAATATTTATATTATTATCACATTATTGTTATTATCATTATTATTATTATTATTATTATTATTATACTGTCAGAATAATTAATAGATCTGTGCTGGTTAGCCGGCGATGACAATATAACGGTGTAGAGCATACATTGTTCATGTACAATGATAATATTATTGTAAAATATATTTAATATGGACTTATATAGATCCGCTGTTTTCAAATCCGAGCCTATCGACCGGAGTTTTAAAATACTTAAAAAAAGATTTAGAAAAACAAGATTGAAAAAAAAGCATAATACCTAATAATAATGAATTGAAGAGAAAAACAGTTTTTATAAATATGAAATAAAATTGATTTTTCGGTCATACGGCATTGATATGAAAATAGTTTTAATTAATATCTTTGTAGAGAAATTATTATAATATCTTATACCTTATGTGAATTTACGATTGAATGATGAGGAAAAAGAAAAAAAAAACGGAGTATATGAAAATTATATGGCGAGGTGAACTTTTTTTTTCTCTCTCTCTTTAGTTTCGTGGTAAACAGAAATAAAATTTCTGAATAGCTTATTTGAAATTAAATATCTATTTATAAAAAAAAAAAAAAAAAATAAAAAAAAAAAAAAAGAAAAAAAAAATAAAAAAAAAAAAAAAAAAAAAATTCAATATAACAAACCTATACCTGTTATAAAGAGATTGAAAATCGATCACGGTCTTTGAGACTAGTTTTATTTCTCATTTCTTCTTTAATTACATAAATTCAAATTTCACTTTTCGTTCGAAGTTTGTAAATGACCTTTTTCGTGCTTGAAAACGTACTGAATAAAATAGAAAGGGAACATAGAACGTCAATGATTCTAATTATATACGATCCAACATTTTTGTTTATTTGTTTAAATTTCATTCAAATATTTTCTGAAACGTTGAAATACTTCGATACGGTCACTTTGCTATTATAAATGTGTGAACGTTTATTGTGTACTGCAAACGTTACGTTACTTTTATAAAGAAGGATAAGAAAGCTCATATAAAAAAAAAAGATTAGGAAGTAACTTGAAAAAGGAAACGAAAAATTCAATTAATTTCAAATTTTTGTCTCCATTATTCCTGGTCCAATATTAAATATGTTTATATTATTGTGTATTTGAACGGTTGTGAGTGTACAGATAGATATTATACGATTGACGATGCACTATATTCAGCAAGACCGCACTCAACGAGACCTTCGAACCATCGTTACAACTAATTATTATGTTATTATAGTCGATAATTATTGATAGCAGTGTGTTTGAGGTGAATTAGAAAAAACACTGGATTTTATTGCCTCTCTCATTCACTTCACTATGACATTCATTGTCCGCAGTATGAAAATCCAGCGATGTTGAATCGTTCGTGTTTTATCTGAGCGATTCAATATCGCCGATCGGATATTCTTGTGAAGGAATAAGTTCATTATCAAGTCTTTCATTGTTCTAATCGAGCTAATCATGCCGTTGTTTCAAGGTGGCACGTTACGACATTCCAACATATTCACCCTATTCACATCTCAGTGTATAGATAGACACTATATCTGTAGTTATACTTGATAAAAAAAATCTTGTACATTCGGTATTCGATTATAAACTATGGACAATCGTTTTTATAAAATAAAATATCGCTGTGTTTTTTTAAGGAAAATAGTAAGTGACATTGAACGAAACACTAGACCCTACGAAATCTAGTTGCTATTTGAATAATTAATTATCGCTGTGCTAGGAGATTCTTAGACGCTACTAGCTAGAGATACATGATAATGTTGAAATTTATCGATGAATAAATGAATGAAAGGATGAAAAATTCGCGGATTTAATATAAAAAATGGTGAAAATCGCTCTTGAATTCATTCTCGGTTTTTAGTTTGCTTCATAAATGAAATTCATGTTTCGGTTATTGAAAGTCGAGACCACTTTATGTTACAACCTGATTTTTTTTTTATAACTTTGTCTTCAACAATCGAAAATTTGATATTTCTCGTTGAGTGCGGCTTGGATTTATCAGAAATTAATTATAGAATTTAAATATTGATTAAGTAATAACTATTGTGTATGTATAAACTCGTTCAGAGGAGTTGACAATTTCTTTGATTACGCTATACACGAGTGAAATATGAAATACATATTAGCATTTTATTATTATTATATACATATTATTGGTAACATTAAAAGTTTAAGAAAGGAAACAATTCATCAAATTATTTGAATGAATAATGTAATACAATGGAAATAGTTTTTACACGGTGCAATTTTTGTTTTTTGTTCGGGAAAACATTTTTTTTCGCGTCAACCTTCTTTCGTGTTTCAGATCGTTTATTGTTTTGATACTTGATTGATGTTAGTATTATTATTATTTCTCTCAATATAGTATAAAGAGTTGACAACGACGATGATCATAAGGCGATAGCGGTTGATCGACTTTTGTAACGAAATTGTTACAATCAACAAAATCATCAAGTACATTCTTATCACGATCTATCAGCCATAATCGATCACACTTCAACTCAGGGTATCCAACGTCATGATTTTGTCAAGTCAGACCCGGCCTTCGATCATGTGGCTCGTACAGGTGAACAGGTTTCTAAATTCTTAGTACAAATCAAGAAATTGATGGAAAGAAAAGGATGGTTTCGTCCTGTTATAATGGTAATGGAGAAATTATTCATTTTTACGGCACAGGCATTAAAAAGTCACATATTTACGCCTGTTTTCGTTCCGGCAAATGGCACTTTATACCGCTAAGTTCAAAGTTGCGGTATAAAGTCTTTATTCAGCAACTTTGATGCGCAGTTCGAAGTGCGCATGTCAAAGTTGCGGAATAAAGTCTTCATACCGCAGGTTACCCCCTCTCTATACGCAGTTCGTGCGGAACTCAACTGGCGTCAAAGTGACTATTAATGCCTTTTCCGTAAAAAATATTGTATGGCGCGCGCGCAGAAAGTAACTGTTCAGCAAGGTTATGTTTTTAGTACTCGCCGTTGCTTTACAAGGCTCGCCTTCGGCTCGCCAGGTAAACCCAACGGCTCGTACGAAAAACATAACCTTGCCGAATAAACAGTTACTTTCGGCGAATGCCACATAAATATCTATTGCATTCTTCCCAGATTTCATTTTGGCAGATACAGATTGTGTCATATTGGAGTTTCGAGGTCAGCTAGAACGTTGGGCGCCGCTTTTATTGCATTGTCTGTCGTCGGTTCGAGGGGCCAACCACTCGTGTAACCAGAAATGCAGTCGGGTCGATTTCCGGTCACTCCGACACGGTATGGTATGGAAGCCGCATGTAAATAGCCGCAGTCGGCATGCAGTCACTTGCGGTCGTTGGCAGTCGGTCCTAGTCGGCCACTGCGTTGCGTAGTCGGTAAAGAGATCGTCAGCTGTTTAGAGCTCAATTGGAACATTCGGCGTCGAGATACTTTATCCCAGGGCACAAACATAAGCTCGTTAATGATGTGGAAAACAAATTCGTAAATGTTCCACGTCCAAATGCTCTATCATTTCCGTTCATTGATCGTGAGATACAGAACATTAACGCCAGATGTCCCGGCAGTCACTAGCAACTTTTTGTCGACTACAAGTGACTGCAGGGTGAACGGCCTCTCGGGTGGGTTCATTCAGTTCTGACATCAATCGGCAATCGGCATGGATTTCGATGTATTATGCACCAAGGGAAGGAAGCAGGCGTTTTTTTATGCATTAAAAACAAGTGAAAGTGAGGTTAGAACCATGAGAACGGCGTTCTCCGCTAGGGGGAAGCACTTGCTTGGTTTATTTCACAGTTACTATGGTTACGAGGTTTTTTTCCCGCTGGCAAGTTTTCCTCCCGGTTTATTTCCCCGGTAAAAAAAACTGTGACTTTCATCCCAAGAAGGGGAAAAAAACACGAGTTTTTAATGCATGTGTGGTATAATAGCTATTTATGTGGCATGCGCCGAAAGTAACTGTTTATTCGGCAAGGTTATGTTTTTCGTACGAGCCGTTGATTTTACCTGGCGAGCCGAAGGCGAGCCTTGTAAAGCAACGGCGAGTACTAAAAACATAACCTTGCTGAAGAAGTTTTCTTAGACCTCCGTGATTGTTGTTAAAATATTCTTGGTAACAGGTCGAATGAAAGGCATCAATTAGTTGACGTTTCGGTCCAGATGAGGACCCTCCTCAGAACGAAATACGTTTATTGAACATCTGTTTTATAAAAAATAAAATGAAATAAAATAATACATAAAACAAAAATTCACTTAACATACGTTAAATTCAAAATCAACCACACCTAACCTAGGATAAGCGGTATTTGTTATGTTGACCGAACCTACCTTATATATTAGTGTAACAACAGAAAAAAAGGGGCGAGCAAAACACCCATAAATGCTAATTAGCATTGCGAACTTGCCACTTCTCCATATCAAAAGATTGAAAATTTAAGACAGTTATTAAGGATAACGTAAACAAGAGGTGCGGCCGCTTCAGATGACAACAGCGTGAAAGTAAGCAAAGAGACGCTCAGTCACGAAAAGGATTAGACATAGAAGTGGAATCTATATAATCATAGAGAATGTACGTTCTATTGATAAGGTAGGTCTCAGAATTTGTCGACAGCAGAAGAATAGATAGTGCTAAGATTTTCAATATCTTGTCTCAGATTAACAGACGAAGAGTGTCCAACAATGTTGCACATTTCAAGTAAAAGTCTTCTGTATCTCCTAGGCTCTTGATCGAGGATCGTAGTATGATCATAATCAAACTGATGATTGTACTCAACCATGTGTTTGGTGAGAGCGGTGTGCCTATCAATAGATTCGTTAATATTATTTTTATGTTCCTTAATCCTAGTACCAATTTGTCTGTAAGTCTGGCCGATGTAAACGCCATTACAATTCTTGCACGGGACTTTATAAACCACGTTTGAACGTTTGTCCGGATGTAACGGGTCCTTCCCGGAATCAAAAAAGCAGCTAAGGTCTCTGTTGTTGTTACCTACAAATTTGATGTTGTACTTTGAAAATATCCTATTCAGAGATTCAAACAGGCCGGCCACGTAGGGAAGGGAGACAAATTTTTTTAAGGGCGCATTACCATCAGAAGTATCGTCATTATTGTTGTTAGAGTCAACTTTGTTGAGAATCGACTCGTGGCGGCGTCGTATGTGTTTCCGAAGAAAACCCGATGGATAATCGTTCAAACGTAACACATTAAAAATAAGATCTAGATTCTTTTGGTGGAATTCAGGGGTTGATAATCTAATGGCTCTGTCAACTAAATTCAATACTGTGCCGATCTTGTAAGAGATGGGATGGTGTGACTGAAAGTTCATGTATCTTTGTGACCAAGTTGCCTTGTGATACCAATCGGTCTTGATAATCGAATTGTCGTTGATGATATTGACATCGAGAAAACTAATATGACCGTCATGCTCGGTTTCACAAGTAAACTGGAGCCTTGAGTGAAAGCTGTTGAAGACATGTATGACATGGATAATGGAATCTATTGGAACAGCCGTAAGAATGTCATCTACGTAACGGTAGTAAAACGGGAGATCAAATTCAAGCTGTTCAATGCAAAACTGTTCCAAATCATCCATCACCAGATCAGACAAGATCGGCGACAGAGGAGAGCCCATAGGAAGGCCATACTGTTGAGCGTAGGTGGTGTCATTAAACTTAAAGATAGCAGCTTTGAAGCAGATATTAAGGGCTTTAACAAGATCCGTTTGAGTGACCGGGATGTTGTTCTTAAGTTGAGGCCAGCGTTTCTTAATAGCAGAAAGAGCAAGGTCCCGCGGAACGTTAGTAAAAAGCGAGACAACATCTAAGGAAATTATAATATAACCTGGTGGTAGAACAGTATTTTTGAGCTTCTCAACTAGGCAAAAGCTGTCTTTAACCCTAGATGGTGGAGGCGTCACATGAGTGCTGATCCAGTTATTCAAGGTTTTAGCTAGCTGGTAGGTTGGACTATTGATGAAGGATACAATGATACGCAGCGGGATACCTTCCTTGTGGATCTTAGGTAAACCGTAAGCTCTAGGTGGGACGCAGTCCTTTTTAGAAATAAAAAACCTAGTTTCTTTAGAAATACGTTCATTCTTGACCCATTCTGCTGTTAAAGCACTAATGTCATCCTGAAGGGTGTTAGTTAAATCAAACCTGACCACCTTGTAGTTGTTAGGGTCAGAAAGTTGTTCATTCATTTTTTGTAAGTACAAGGGTTTAGGAATAACAACAGTAGTGTTGCCCTTATCAGCTTTAACAAACATAAGGTCAGGATGAGTTGTGCGGAAGGCTTTGGTTTCTGCTATATGAGCCTTAAGAATTTGGGGATTAGCAAATTTTTGTGAGTTGTTTCTGTGCTTTTTGACCTTGCTGAACAGTTACTTTCTGCGCGCGCCCCATACAATATTTTTTACGGAAAAGGCATTAATAGTCACTTGGACGCCAGTTGAGTTCCGCACGAACTGCGTATAGAGAGAGGGTAACCTGCGGTATAAAGTCTTTATTCCGCAACTTTGATGCGCAGTTCGAAGTGCGCACGTCAAAGTTGCGGAATAAAGACTTTATACCGCAACTTTGAACTTAGCGGTATAAAGTGCCACTTGCCGGAACGAAAACAGGCGTCAGAAAGTGACTTTGTAATGCCTGTGCCGTAAAAAAGTACATTAATCTGATGATCTTTAGTCCTTCTTTACCTTTCTTGTGATAGAAGTAAATCCGATTTCACGAACCTAGGAATCAAAGCGGATTCATACATTGCCTGATACGGCTAATACGATACAATTTCAGGGATTATGATTATCCGCACGAACGCTGCACTCTGGCTCCGTATCCGTAGTGCATAACTGATGACTGGTTCCCTATTGGATCCCTACAATGGCTGTGTGTATGCGTTTGCATTTGTATTCCACTGGCAATGAATATAAACCGCAAAGATCGGTAAGTATATTTATATACCTAATTGAACGATTCATTGGGACAAGAAGCGCAGGAATATTATTCAATAATTTGCTGTAAAATTTCGCGCGAGTCATTGCAGTAACCGTGAATTGATTAGTGGAATGACTCATAACGTTGAAGACCGATCGAAGCGTGAGATAACGAGTCGCACTGATCAATGGCCAAACGTTCAAGGTTCAAGTTTCAAACGTAAGGCGTCGTTGCGATTATTTCGTACAGACTAACAAGGATCGGTGGATCAAACAATCCAATCTTCTTGAATGGATGTTCGATTATTTAGGGAATACAAGATCAGAGTCAAGCGCAGGTGACTGAACTTTACACTGATAAAATTGCGATTAAGAGCATGCTATAGTCAATGTTTACCAACCAAGTAGCCGCGTCACTTATTTCCACTGATATCAGAGCCTACGCATTGCTTTTAACGCCTGTAGGTAAGTAGAGTCAATCGTTTTCCTTTATCTACATCGTCGAATATTGTAGTCAGTAGTACGATATGTAATCACATATTACACGGTATTTTGCCTCAGAATACACGCGTGACGGATATACTGCATAGATTTCGTAAGGGTATAAGGATAACGCTTGAGGCAGATTCCGAAGGCACGCAACGGAGCAAGAGAATGAAATTCTCCGCATTGTACGTAGTATGTACACCCAGGGAAGTGGTATCTGGCGCCCCCGCGATAGGCAACTGAACATACACCTGTAATTTGGTTGGCAATGCCATGCGTTGTAGCTCGGCAATTTTTTCGGCGGCGAGCTACAACGTGGCATTGCCAACCAAATTACAGGTGTATGTTCAGTTGCCTATCGCGGGGGCGCCAGATACCACTTCCCTGGGTGTACATACGAGAAATCTTATATCCTACTAAACTTTAAAGCTATTTCTCATACGAGTTCCCGTCCTTTTACAACGCCGGGTGCCCCAGCTGTGCACTCACTTATATCTACCCTTCTTCCCTTCCCAAGTTGACTGCAATCGAGAAATAAGCTTCAAGACAGTTGGATTGGTTCAAAACTATCTGGAAGGTTGTTTCTCGATTTCAGCCAACTTCGGGCTGTTCAGTGGCTGGGAATTCACCCTGTGTACATATCTAAACTCGAGTCCTTCAGGCGTTCGCTTTAATCACGTTCGGGGGAAATGTACACAGACTCCTTCACAATTTACCCTCTAAACGTATTGAAGAGCTAGGCTATCAGCTAGTTAACGTCACTACAATCGGCGTTATGAGAACTACCGAAGTTTTTATGACCTATTCTTATCGCGCGGGAACATCTTGACCCGTGATAATCAATTCATTTTTTAATCGAATAATATAGGAGTCAACAGGCAAAGACCGGAAAAGTGTATAAGTCAAGTGTATATTTTATTCTTTTATTTTTTCAAGCCCCGAATCATCAAGTTCAACCTTAAAAAAAATATACTTTTTCAAAGACAAAGCAGAAAACCGTGTTTTTCCAAACACTTTTTTTCACGATTTTTTTTTAGTACTCAAAAACCAGAAATTTACGGTTTTATCGACGATAATATGACCAGTATAAGACAGTATTCACTAAATATTGCTTGACCTGAGTAAAAATCAATATTCGAGTAATTTCTGTTCCGCGTAGGAAAGCGTGACTCTCGGCGGATATCGAAGAGATGTGACTGAATCAGGATTTTGCCAACTTTTATTTCACGTGCAGTTCGATAACATGCGGCAGTCTGTCGCCGTCGTTTGATATTGATGAATTCAATAAGTTCGAAATCGTTGAAAAGTTTTTAGAAAATAGTGTCTGCGAAAGAAGTCACGAGTTTTTTTCTTTTTACTTTCGAGCGAAGCGATACAAGACGTCAGCCACACGTTCACGTTTAAAATTTGATACGAGACACACATGTCGAAAAGCTACGTGTCTGACTAATACATTATGGTTGAATTTAACGAGCACTCTGACTTTGAAGTGTCCTTTGAGCATAGGGGAGTATGTGTACCCGAAAAGTTGGCTAGTTATTCAGAAGCCTAAAGCCGAGTTTTAATGATGCGGGAGCACGGTATACGGTACATACCGGTACGGTACGGTACCTGAAAATATTCGAAACGAGATTCAATTCCCCAGAAGCTAATCATTAAATTTGAAATAGGCTTACTTCGAGTAGGGGGAAAGTAATGGGAATCTTTTCCGGGTTCTCGGTATTCCGCAGTATTTTCCTCTGACACGGAATGATCCTCTGCAGAGTTCTGACTTTCGAGCATCGCTCATTCTTCACCGCAGGTTCACTTTAAAACTTGACAAACTCGTAAAATACCCGAGTCGAGTGATAAAAGTTTTCTTTCGAGTTCCAGGGTCATCGAGTGAACGGGTAGCGAATGAGAATCATTCTTTTTTCTTATACTATCTTTTTTTTATCATCTTCTCATTGCTTTCAAACGATGTGAGCTCAACGGAATTGGACTTATTCAATGCGTCTCGCTATGCAAAGTAATAGAATAAGCGGAACAACGACTGAGACAAAAGAACGGAAAGAACCAAATGAAAACTTTACTTGGAATTTCTTTCGACGTAGAGAAAAGAAAGAGAATAACAATGGTGTCTGTCTCACTACGAGTAAACACTCGGTTTTCCGCAGCTGCTAATTTTCGACGAGCTTTGTTTAGATTCCATTTCATTCCTACGTCATCCTTTCCTCTCTGTTATTATTACGAACCATTGGACAATCGGCTGATTATGTATCAGAGTATTGATATTGTCCAATTTTTAAAGAACAGTAATCACAACAATGATCTTTTTCATTGTTAACGTATGATGTAGATCAGCCCTAGGCGTTGTGACGCCATTTATTTAGCCAGTCGTAGGCATTCGCGGCGAGAAATGGGCCAATTTTTATGAAACTGAAGCTTACAGCCATAATTAGCAGCCAAAAGTGCTGAATTATATTGAAATGAAAGAATTAGGTCGCAGTATAAACACTTATTGGGAATATTATGGAAATTGAATGCTTTTGAAGCTTCTATAAAAATTATAGACCGAAATCTGTACTTCCTGATTATGTATGAAAAGCTTGAAATGTTTGGCTGATGCTAGCTTCAGCTTCATCCGAAATTTTGCTCTCTAAATTCTTTCGAGTGACTATTCACTCTTTTAGGTATTTATTTTATTACTTGAAAACCAAAAATTTACAGTTTCATCGATTATAGCATATTTTTTAATGTTCAAATTACGTTTCCGAATTCCTATCGATGGAACAGTCTGAAGTTGGATCGATTCAGACTGTCTGAAAGCTTGCTTCTCGAATCGGCTCACGCCATTTTGGTTCCCCTCTATATGCAGGCAGCGTGCTAAATAAAGTGAAAAAATTCTGCGCGGCAAGTTTCGTGTAGGCGATGATACCGGGATTGGCATTTAGGGTCGTGGTTGAGGTTCACGACTACCTACGTTTCTCAACGCACCCGACCTCGAGGAGATATGGGGGTTCTCTGTAACACGACGTTCGTTATTGGGGCCGATACTTCACGCCAGAGACGTCATTATGGTGAAAATTTATTATTTATCTCCGCCCTTTAGGTTTTCGCGGTTCAATGATAAACCGCGTGACGCATGTCCTCACGTCTGGTTTCGTATCGCTCTAAATTAATTCACGAAAGAGTATAAATTCGCGAGACAATAAGTATCATTTTTTACCCCTTTTATCTTCAAGGCTTGCAGGGTCTCAAAGCCTAACATGCGGGCAGTTAGAGCTACCAGCGTACGTGCAGAGATATTTTTATTTCGTGGCCTCCACCCTTCTCCGAATTTCATTCCCTTTGATGTTGCACCAGTATGATGGAAGCAAATTGAGGGGCAGGGTTTCGGCTTTACAGAATTTCGTTTCGACATACGTTTTGCAGTTCTGGTTTACGAGATATTACTGAAACACGGTTTCTCACCGTAAGCTGCAATTTGACCAGATTTTAATTCTTCCATTTAAAATCGGTATTACGGGATTCACGATCGCTTTCAAGTTACTGCCGTCATTATTGGAGTTCCGTACCGAACGACTTTCCGGCTAGACGCTATCAAATTGAAATTTAATAATCTCAACATTTTTACAGTATGAATAAATTTCGTGATACGACATCATTCTGTCCAAATCGCGTGTCGGCTTTACAGGATTAAATTTGCCACTCACCGTGACATCGAGACTTTATTCAGTTTCGATCGTTTTTACTTTTATCCTTTGATCTGTGGCGGAGGCACTATTCGTCGGGATTCCAAAGGTTTTCTCTGTGTGTATGAATATATTCTCGATGGAGAAAAAGCGGGGACAAAGTTAATCAAATTGTTCCACAATTTTGATCATAAATAATAACCTCACCCTTACGAAAAAAAAGTATTGAGACGTACTGATAGTACGCAACTGGACTAGGACTAGTACATACTAGATACGCAGTACTAGTACTATACCGGGTGATTTAATCTCCGTACCTATAAAAAAATTTGAGAAACAAATTCTTTGCGAAATTCTGAGGATAAAAAGTCATTGGCGGAATTCCTGAGGTGCCCTCAGTTTTCGAGGAAAAACTGATTCAAGTAAACCAATCGAGGCTGATACCAGCCTTGAATAGTGCCGGATTTCTTGTGTGCAATGAACAGATTCCACAGCACATCATGAGATACCGAGAGCCGGAACACTTTATTAATTTTCAAATTAATGAAATGTACGTTTTTCGCTAGGACGTCGGAAAAGGGGGATGTGTTTCGCAAGTACGTTGGAAGCAGAATATCGAAACCATCTAATTCCAAAGTTATTCAAATCTGACAGCTCTCGGTATCGAATGAAGAACCCGAGGATTTTTTCTTGCACACTATAGAAACCCAACACTATTGAAAACTTGCATCAGGTCTCTCATTGGTTTACTTAAATAATTTGTATCCGAAATCTAAGGGTGCCTTATAATGCAATATGGTGGCCACTAAAAAGGGTGAAAAGCTATAAGAAAAATCCCTGACATTTCCTGACCAAATTATGACTTTTCCCTGACTAAAATTCGGACGAATTAGTGGTTATTCAAGTATGTGATGAATAATGATCCGAATCAATGGTGAAAAGAAACGATTTTCGAGAATACTTTGTCATTCATAATTTATACAAGTTTTGCTACCATTTCCATTGATTAAGATTCCCGCGCGAGAAAGAGAAAAATTGCTGGGGATCTTCTATTCTACCTTGTTTAGCATCACGATAAGATTCCTTAACCATTTTTCGAATTTCCCATTTCCATGACCTCCCGGTTTTTCCTGACCAAGGGCCACCATATGCGATGCATAATCTGATCAGTAAAACCATTAATTCGAGAACCCCTCCTGGGTTGTCAGTCTTGGGCTGTTCATCAAGTCTCGTATAATGAAGAGAACCACCGTTCCAACCGAGCATTTTGGTAAACGGTTTTAATTAGTGAGGAGATCGTTCATACCTTAAACCACCCAAAGTCGTAAGGGTGGTAGGTTGGTGATATTGCGTGGGCGCAGCTCGATATCATCCACGTGTGATGATCATTATTCAAATATTTAATAGGAGCAGTTGGTTATCTTTGTCGATATGGATATTCTGTTTCCATAACAAACTTGCGGTGATGTAACTACTTAATGGGATAAGTTACGGCTAGTTATTGAGTTATCAAATTCACTTTGTAGTTCAGAACCGGTTCGGAATATTACGAGAGTCTCGTTCCATTGTTGCAAATACTGATTATTATACCTTACAATGATCACTTTTTTAAGGGTTCTTATTATTTTATTTCATGAAAATGTAAATTTAATTATTTTGACCAGAATCTGACGAATCTCATTTAATGAAAATAACCTATTGATACTCGATTTAGATAGTCGTGGTGAATGCCGCAAAATAGGCCTTTAGGTCGGACATTTGTCCAACGAGGTCAAAAAAGTCCAGTATTGCCAGAAAAACAAGATTCTCCAACTTTGACAACGCGTGTTTCTTGAACGGTTCGTCCTAGAAATCTGGGGGTGTGGTCAATGGATTCGTTGGCTCTTTTCGTACAAGATTGCTGCCTCAGAAAGTCGAAAACATTTTTTTGGGACCATTTCCCCAAGATTTGGGACTTTTTTGGTCAATTTTGGGTGTTTTTGGCTAATATTACAGTAGGTTTTTGTCGTAGGTCAAATCTGTGGCCAGATTCGTGTTCCTGGGTCAATTTTACATAAAGAAACCGATTTTCAGCCACGTAGTACAAAAAACCTTTGCATAATCGAAAATACCCAAATTCGAGTCGAAAATGTGAAAAAAAAACTGTAACTCGGCCAATCAATTTTTGAGGGACATAATATTTTGGCTTTTGGCTACTCTCCAGGTAGGTAAGATGCTCACAAAAAATCAGCCAAATCGAAGGGGGTGGGTGACAGGCCCGGCTTTTCTTAAATAATTTTGCTCATTTGGAAATATGTCGAGTCTCTCTGGACTGATCGGACCATATAAGTATGCCAGAAACGCACGTATTTTCAGAAAGCGCCTCAGCTCATCTAGTGTGGTACAGGTTTGGTAATCAGAAGTTCGAGGTTTCAATTCCGATTTGTTCGATTTTCACAATTGGTTTTTTTAATTTTTTTTTTCTCACTCGTATTCGCGATTTCCTATTCTATGATGATAGTGAGTATTTTTTCATTATAGTTATGCAATTAATCAATGTTTTTTTAATTCATTTCCGGAATTGACATTGACATAAAAATTAGATCTACGTAGACCTCTTAAGATCTCACAAGATCTACGTAGATCTCTTAAGATCTATTCCAAAATTTAGATCTACGTAGATCTAACCGATTTTTTCCCGGGTAATGATAGTGAGTCTCCAAGAAAATCGAACTAACGTGAATTTCAAGCACCAGATTACTGACGATTCATTGTTACGCTATCCAAGCAGCTAAGATTAATCAAATAATGTCGCGTGTCTAATGAGATAAGGTCGTAAGCGCCAAAAACACGATTTTGGTGGCGAAAGGTCGTATAATTTTTTTTTTACGGCACAGGCATTCAAAAGTCACTTTTTGACGCCTGTTTTCGTTCCGGCAAGTGGCACTTTATACCGCTAAGTTCAAAGTTGCGGTATAAAGTCTTTATTCCGCAACTTTGATGCGCAGTTCGAAATGCGCATGTCAAAGTTGCGGAACAACGTCTTTATACCGCAGGTTACCCCCTCTCTACTACCTTTTACAGCAGCTCCTAGACGCAGTTCGTGCGGAACTCAACTGGCGTCAAAGTGACTATTAATGCTTTTTCCGCAAAAAATATTGTATGGGGCGCGCGCAGAAAGTAACTGTTCAGCAAGGTTATGTTTTTCGTACGAGCCGTTGCTTTGCAAGGCTCGCCTTCGGCACGCCAGGTAAACCCAACGGCTCGTACGAAAAACATAACCTTGCCGAATAAACAGTTACTTTCTGCGCATGCCACATGAATATCTATTTTTTTCGCCATTCGCTCTAAAAATGATCAAAACGTATTAGATCAATTGAAATTACGAGATCGGAAAATGTAAATGCAAAAGGTCGTATGTTGGGCGGATACGTCATTCTTTCATTCCAATTTTTGAGGAAAATAAAAAAAAAATGGTAAAAGCAGAAGGTCGTATCCGCCATTTTTTTTCACCCCTCAACGGAAAAGTCGTGAAAACACCTGAAACGCAAAGATAAATTGAAAAAAAGACCGTTTCGAAAAATTCGATAAAAATATTCGCAGATAAAACCAGTAGGGCGTATCCGCCAATTTTTTTAATTTTTTAATTTTTGATAGAATAAAGTGGTAAACATGGAGGTTGAGGTTAATAAAGAAGATTATTTTTTATTATATGTATATTACATGGTTGGTGTATCGAGTATATTTTGCCGACCACACGACACAGCGACTAAACTCGGAGCGCGTAGTCCGGCTGTGTCCTAGCAGTCACGTGATTAGACCGAGAGGAGGAACTTACCTTCTGTGTCCCCCTCGCACTCATTCGCACACTATACAGTTCGGTCAAGCGTATGCTATATTTCAACAATTTTTCATGATTTTTTCAAATAGTTGTAAAAACTCATGAAACGCAAAGATAAATTGAAAAAACTACCGTTTCGAAAAATTCGATAAAAAATATTCGCAGATAAAACCAGAAGGTCGTATCCGCCAATTTTTCAATTTCTTTTTGGCGGATACGACCTTATACAATTAATGAAAACCATTATTTTTTTTGCGAAGTTAGGACTGAAAGGTCGTATCCACCAGTACATACGACCTTCTGCTTTTAATTGACCTAGTATCAAATTTCAACGTTTATGAACGAATCTTCGGGTCTTTAGTCTAAATACGGTTAAAAAAAAAATAGGACCTTTTGCCGTTACGAAAATCAAAAAGTCGTATATTGGCGCTTACGACCTTATGTCATTAGACACGCGATGTACTTCTTCAAGAACTGTGTTGAATTGCAAGGTGATCCAGTTCAGTGTTTAGCAATGCCCGCTACGACTATACAATCTGCTGGTAAGCTTCTCAACGATTTGTTACTTAATGTCTACATGTATAATTCAGGCTGAGGGTTACGAAAAAGACAAGTTGTGCTTTCGCATTTTGTGTATTTTATATTTTCAAGAAGATATTGTTGACTACTTTGACAACATTTTATTTTTATTAGTGGTCCGAGTGACCGGTTTTCTTTATCCTAGAGGTTAGGAAAGCAAGTACGAGTATATAGATTACAGGTAGTACCCTTTTCGCAAAACGTGTTTTTTGGAGCATCCGGGGCTAGCAAAACCGAGCAGTTTTCGTGTCTCCCTGTAAATACGAAAACATGACGACGATTCATTGTTGAATATGAGTAACATATGTTGAAGTGGTAACTCATGAATATTGGAACATCGCGATTCATTCGGTCACGAAGCTTCGTTATCGTCTCACGGAGTACTTACGGATATATGTAACGCCATCCTTTCCCCCCCCGAAACAGTTCTGCAAACCGAAAAAACCTTCCGCGACAGCTATAGCCATAGCTAAGGCAGCCATCGCGAAGACGAATTTCATTGTTGATCTGTAAGTTATTGGAAATCGAAGATCAGATACTTAAAAGTTAAAACTATCTCAAGTTCGTTTTTATTGGGTGATGAATATTAGTCGACTCAAATTTTGAATGATATTGTTAAACACGCCAATCTTTTCGGATTACTGTCCACATTATCAATTGACTTCTGTTCAAAAAAGAGAAACGGTATTATTAAAGATGGATCGTTATATACCTGATGAGAATACAAGCTTACTTTTTATGATCTCCGGAGTCGTTTTCAGTTAGAAGTGTGAGACTTCACTGGCTCTGGTCTGAAGAAGTGCTCATTTATATAGCGGTTTTTGTCATGAAAAAAAAATTATAGATCGATACCACGCTTGTACATACATGAAACTTTATCTTGCAACACGAATTCGTGAGAAGACATTTAAAGCGAGTGTTCGCAACCCTGAACGAAGTTTATTGCTAGCAGGATGATGGGTCGTAATGCTAATCTGGGAAAAAAGGAATCATTAACTCGTAATAATCACACCTGAGTAATCTATCATGATAGCTACACCAGGTAAATTTGAGTCAAAATTCAAACATTGAAAAATATGCACTCATCGATGAAACTGTGAATTTTTGGTTTTCAAGTACACACAAAAATTCCTGAAGAAAAAGCGTTCGAAACATACGGTTTTCTACTCAAATATTCATAAGTTTTTCAATTTCCAATATTTTTCCGCAAAAATTCAGCACGATACTTTTGAGTTACATTACTATCATAAGACAAATAGTTTGGTACGGTGTCTTTTAGAAAATACATTCATTTTGAAGGTTGAACTTGATGATTCAGGCCTTGGAAGGATGAAAGAAGGAAAGGAATTCAATCATACATTTCTCCAGTTTTTCTGTTATAACTACATGTATTATTCGATTGAAAAATGGATTCGAATCAAATTGACCCAGGGTGATTATTACGGGTTAATCCTGAAAAATTTAGTGATTCACGATTCCCATGAACTGTTCCGCTTCTGGTAAACCTATGATGCTACTCTTCAACGTCGAGTACCGCAATTGGGATCCGGATTCCGTTATTGTAATAGTTTATGAAAAATTATTCCAAGCGGATGTAGATAATACATTATTGCGCACATGTCACGATCGCACCTTAGTGTTATCATTTTCTAAATTTATTTTCATATTTATCATTGTTTGTCGGAACAGTTCGCATGAAAACCTGAAAATATTGCATTTTTGTAGCCTTATTACACCCCCTTAACCGGCAAAGAGTCACGTAAAATTCCGATAACTAGGATAGACTGGTATCACTACCGGTGAGCATGGAGAACTCAAGGTTTTGCTGATGTTATTATTGTCAAATCGGTTTACGGTAACTCCCTTTCTCCTGTGTTAAATTCATATAGAATAAATATACTGAATTATTGTTAGTATTATATGATTATAAGTAGGCGATAATGAAGAATGATGGAAAATTAAATTTTTTTATATCATATGAGTTAAATATATTGGAAATTCGTAAGTTAGTGTGAAGAGACTATGGCTATGGTTATAAATTGGTTTATTGAAGATTTTTGTGATTTGTATAAAATAGAGATAGTTGACTGAATTCAATATTAATGAAATTGATTGAACGTAGAGTTGGTGACAGACAGATTGAGTGGGTGTGTGAAGTTCAGAGACCAGCAGAGATAGTTGGATATCAATAACTCTGAAGCGAATAACACCTTCATAACCCGGGCAAAAATGGTTTGGATCTAATTCGCATCGCCAGAGATCTAATTTAGATCTAAGGAGATCTAAATTTTGGAAAATCGTAGATCTACCTAGATTTATCTAAATCTCCGAGAATTTTCGTAGATCTACGTAGCTTTGAATGGATCTGATGTCATGTTCGAATGCTCATGCTTAATAGATCTATGTATATCCACCCAGATATCGTTAGATCTACTTCAGGTCTAGGTAGATCTGAGATGACTAGATGGAATAATCGCAGCAAAACGTTGTTGCTCATTGAAGCCAAGTAGATCTACTCGAATCTGAGTAGTTTTGATACCGTATTTGGAAATAATTCGTCTCCCTGGACTGATTGGACCATAAGTATGCCAGAAACGCACGAATTTTCAGAAAGCTCCTTAGCTCGTCTAGTATGGTACAGGGTTGGTAATCCGAAGTTCGAGGGTTCAATTCCGATTTGTTCGATTTTCACCATTTGTTGTTAAAATTTTGTTTCCTTACACGATTTCTTATTCTACGAGGATAGTGAGTATTTATTCATTATAGTTATGCAATTAATCAATGTTTTTTCAATTCATTTCCGTAGATCTCATTAGAACTATTCCAAAATTTATATCTACGTAGATCTAACCGATTTTTTCCCGGGCATTCATTCGTATTGTTTATGACTGCGTGGTAGATTACAGAATTTATACAGCTAACAAGGAGGGACCTGGGTTGCTGGTGTGTATATAAGCCGAGTCTGCGTAAAGTGTAATTAGAGCTTGTCATGAATAATAGGGCTTAATAATCTGAAGCTAAGAGTGTCGAGAGATTAGGAAAAGGTTCCAGTTCCAACAAAAACAAGCGAAGTCGAGCCCAAGGTAAAATTTATGTCGAAAATCCAACGGCACGTGTCTTACTTATCTTCTAATTTGATCAAATTTTAACAAAACTTTTCCCGAAATTGAAGATTTTTAGCAATATTTATACTTTGTCTGATA
>JAFFZH010013029.1:0-16513 GCA_018420115.1 Euura saliciscinereae
TCATAATGGCCAGTATGGTCAAATTATTTTGCCGTTCGGACGCGTAGATACCTGCTCTGAGGTTGTAAACCCGCAATTCATACCCATTTCGCAGAGCTTGAAATACTCTCGGTCTACTTCGTTTCGGATAAGCATCCTGCTCGTAATACACAACTACGAAGGTTAACACTGCAGTATATATGCGATCCGTAAATCTATCCAACAACAGGCAATCTGAAAGTCCTTGAAGTTCGCTTCAGCGGAGAATGAGTTTAGCTGCTGGTGGTTGGTTACAGTACAGAAGTTTGAAACGACTGGTGGCATAAATTAACGATGTGATATCGCGGTACTCGGAATTCTAAAATTAACTTTATTTCGTGCAAGTTTTGATACAGAATAAGAGATACAAACTTCGAGCTTGTAGTTGAGAGAGTCTTTGCTCAATGGCTTTGGCTTTTCTTCGTTGGCTAGTTTTTAACTGGGAGCGCGCTTTCTCTTTCTTACACTTCCTATATTCCCACAACGGTTATAGCGTCGAGGCTATGCTCTGTGTATTATATTGTATATTGTAAATTGGGCGACGACGTTATCTAGAAACTTTAGTAGCAACTACGCAGCTGGAACTAATCTTACACAGGACGGAAGACGACGGCTAGTGTATGAGTTGGAGGCATAATTTTTATCGGAACAACCCGGTGCGATGTAGTGACTGGCTAGAATCACCTCGTAAACTCTCTCACACGGTTTTACGATATCCGGCTATTATTAGATCAATCGTCGTGGGGTTATTAATGATATTACCTACCTGGAAGTAATCTATAAGTGGAACGGTGATTGATTTTTTATATCTACAATCGAGAGTCGATAAAAAGTAAGAAGCCAAAAGAAACACAATTTTGTTTTCTTCTTTAACCAATTGTCGACATGACCTTGACGCTTTGAGGGTTTCGCGTTTTTCTTCCCTTTATTTGTTACTGCACGCCTTTCGATATAACCTGCGGTATAGGAACCGAGACTCCAGTATGTACCAATAATTTCACCTTGGCACGTCAGCTCCTTGAACCAGGTCGATTGATTGGATTTATTGGAGCACGAAGATGAAGAAAAAACCTTAATTCTCCACGCACGTGGCATTCACGAGTTTTTATATCTTGTAATTACAAGTTCGAGTAAATCGTTCGTCGAGTTTCGAGAACCGGAAGTTGAACGAACCAACGCCCAGTATGATACGGTCGAGCTGGCTCGTCCAATTACCGGTTTGAGGGGGGGAAAGGAGATCAAAGCTTTCGTGCCAAGTAATTTAAGCTCGTTGAACACGTGTCGCTAGAGGTCAGGGAGCCGGGGTGGGCATCTATCTCGAGGAATATCAAAGTTATTCGAGATAACGGATAAGGGGGACCGTCGAAGGTCACATAAACTGTTTGCATTAGAGAAGCGAGGGGTCGAACGTTGAACCGGGGATTAGATTGCCGAAAACTCTGAGCCGGACCCTTTTGGGTCAACAATAGATTAAAGAACGAGGGAAACGCCTTCGGATCTAGACGACCGTTTTGCTCTACGCACGCAGAGAATCCAGCCGGATAAAGTGAAATCGAATCATGACGATATAATGTAAGAAATTTCTGTATTAAGTTTCATAAAAAATGTATGTGAAACAATTAACATAATATACTTTTTGTATAGGTATTAAAATCACCGGGATTTGTAAATTTCATTCCTGTTTCTGTAAGAAATTTCAAGGTATTTTTAACAGTTTTTCTTCTCTCATCTTTCGCGTTATTCACATACAATGGAAGCGAGTGTTTGCAAAAATTGTGGGAGGTCGTATATATTTCGCACAGGTTTTCTCTTTTTTTTTCTCATTTTGTTTCGTTCGAAGAAGGCAGTGGATGGGTTTGTCGGTCTCTTCTTTTTATTATTCCCCCCTTTAGTCCAAGTCCTCGGGGAGTTCGGAGCAAGTGAATGCATGCCGAGTCCATTATAACGGGGTTGTTGCAGGTTGGCATGACTCTCTGGTCTCTTCGAGCAGCGGCAAAACCAGCAGTTAGTCGGGTTTTAGTTTAGTTCTTAGGAATGCGGCAGACCTGATATTTACGAGGTATTCGCGACGAGGATCCTCTCTGGCTCTGAGTAACGCATGCGCTTTTATACCAGACTCGCAGCTATCTTTTATTCCTTTTCGCGTTTTGTTATAGCTACACACATTTTTTTTACGGGATACAGACTTGTCACACTGTGTATAGTATACATAGCCAATCGGAATAAGTGGATTTGTTGTCGAGAACAAAGGAAACTTTACGATCCAGAGTTTGTGACACATTTCTGGTATCTTTTTATGTATACCTTATATACTCGCAACATAACGAATTCTCGGTTATATATATAATTGCGTTAAACCGCGTTATATACGATGGAAATAGAGCGAGAAGAAGAGTGATTCAAGTTTCGCAGACAATTGTGGTTTTCCGATTCCGTTTGGGTAAAACTAGGAGGTTCCCCACTTCCGTCCTAACAGCTTTCATAAGCGTAATTCTTGTCTGTTTTTCCCCATTTCTTCTTATCCGTGTTTCGTTTTTTTCCTTTTTCCGTAATTCGATGAATGATATCCCGATTGAACGTGTTTTAATATTAATTACGACGACGAGTGGAGGATAAAGTGGCACAAGTGACGTAACGCTTAATGTGCTGCTACAGTTTTCTCTATCTCTTATCGGTACTTGTTATCTGCGGTAATTGTGCTAGGTGGGTAAACGATAAAGGGAATGAAAATAGATATGCGGTGAATGTGTGTAAGTGCTTGCTTCCGTTACGATATCTCATTATTATTACATATTACATATTATGTATTACATACCGTGTTTCACTGTATATAGAATCGGGAATTGAGATACCGTTTCTTTTCGTTCAGTATAAATCACTAGTTTTTTTCATACCTCCTCTTCCCCCGTGTGACGTTACATGTTTGATATCCTCTCGGAAGATTCTCCGCAAAGTGTTGACGTTGCGGTATACTATTTTCTCTGTACCTACCGACTTCTCGTCTTTCGAGATACCAGAAAGCGATAAAGATAGCTGACACGTATACAGATATAATCTCGACAAAGTTATTCAATAAACGGTTGACACAGCATTCCGCGATATCTTGTTAAACGATCCAACGATTCGAACACTTGATTTGAATTTTATTTCATAGAAACTCGGGATAACAACTAATCTCTAATGAATTCTAATCGATAACAATTTCCTTTTCTATGAATGTGAATTTCTGTGTATTATATAGTAAAGATTATGTTTTTAATCGTTGTATCAAAAGTTCATCAAACCGCGGCAGGTGATTCACGGTGTGTTTTTCCCATCTCGTTGACTACCGTCGTCGTCATCGTCGTCACGTTTTATTATTATTTTAACGACGGGATAGAATTAATGTTATCGGATAAGTGAAGCGCGCAGTATGTAGTTTGCGTGCAAGTATATACAATATAATATAATATAACATAGGTATACGGGCAAATGGTGATTGCGACGACCGCGACCCTTCCGCAGAATGAGTCACGGCCGCGTTTGTTAAATTCCTCGTGATTCACCTGCCCGAGAATTTCATTAGCTGCAGTATAGGTAGGTATACAACCGCTATAGGGTCTCGGAAAGGTTCGCCTCCGACAAGGGAAAATCAACTAGGTTATCATACCCTGATGACCTGTAAACGTCGATTATCCAAAACAACTGATCAATTTAACAAATATAAATCCGACGACTCTTGATCTATAGAAAGTCGAAAAAAGGGTGATAAGAAATTGACGGGTTGGGAACATTAATTCTACAACTTTTCGTAAGCTCGTCGGTGGGAGGGGAGAGGAGGAAGAGTAATGAACGCGGATTCGCAAACGTTGCGAGGGGTTCGCGAGGGCGCGGTTCACGGGGGTTTGGGGACAGACATCGATCCAAGGTTACCAACCCCTCTATTATTTCGTTTCCGCGAGGGGTCCGTGCGTCACCGTTTTCTTGTTACCGGGTATGCTACATACACATATATACACCCTTAGAACCCACACTCTTCACGATCAAGGTGTATACATATATACATATATATATACATCTTGCAGACTACCTCGTATAAATAATTCATTAAACCATGCCCCCACGGTAATACTCTCGTTTCCAGAAGCGTATCGTATGTATAGACGAAGATTGGTACGAATTCCTACGAAGATAAATCGATTACGGTTGCCAGATATCTCGTATCGCGTTCACAATTCTTTTTTTCTTCTTCTTCTCCTCCTATATTCTTCGTTCAATAGAATACGCGAATATCTTCAAGGTCAAATTCTAGTTGCAAATGAGTCTTTCGATATCTGTACATACGTTGTCATTTTTGTTCAATGGAATTTAGATTGTTCTTGATGATATTTGCCGGCATATTTGTTGATAGGAGAGTGTATAGATCGTATAATGTCAGGTGACGTCACCGCGGAGTAAATACTTGAACAGTCACGTATGTAGATCACGGACCGTCATTGACAGCTATGTGAACATTAACATAGTAATCTTTCCTGTTATAATTAGACGCTTAACGCTAATGGATATTTAACGTGCCGCCTATTATAATACGAGGAGCAACTACGTTACCTCATCCACGTACACATTGACGTTGACGTTAGATCGATGGTAGATTTTATTCAACTTTGTGGAAACGTGTTTTTGTCAAATTCAAATTTGAAGGGAAGTAAAAAAAAAGTTGATTCAATTTCTTTGCCCACGCGGCAATTATCGCCGATCGATACATACTGGAATATGTATAAAATAGATAATGTCCGGTGCGCCCATAGATGATTATTAAAACAGCTGTGGCTTGTTAATGCTCGTATAGGTACGAAGCTAAGGTATGCTAAGATATTCGTATAGGTGGGTAGTACGTATGTAAAACTATAGACGCTATCAATTCAACCGGACGCGTCGAAGAGAGAAGGTATATATAACGGACAAATATACGTTATATGTACAACGTTGAGTACAGATTCGCTTACTCGGTTCATGCCTATGTATAATATAGCTATTCAGAGAAACGGGGGTATATAACTCGCAAGACGGAGCACCTGTCACGGGGCTTATACAATTCTGCAAAATTGATCTCTCTCCAACGTCCACTTGTATATCCGACAGACACAGAGTCACTCGCGTTCGCCTTCGACTCGCGAGTGACTCACTGGCATATTTATTATGGAGGGAAAGAGAGAGGGCAGACTGCACGCGATTCACTTGCGCTCTCTTTCTCTTTCCATCCGTCGTCGAGGAGGAGTTGTGTTGAATACAAAATTATGCGAAAATTACTTCCGCAATTTAACGTCAGCGGCGCCGCACGTCATTCATTCACCCTCGCGTTAAATGTAACGGCAGTATTGATTGAAGTAGGTGGCTTATGGTTCGCAGAAAAGTATGCAACTGGGCACGATGGCGTGGGATCTGCAGACCCTACCACCGCCTGGTAACAGGTCGCACGGAGGTCATCTCGCCCTTCCACCCCACGCTGGTCATCATCACCCCGTTGGTGCCGGGGCGCCCCATCATCCCGTTACCGTTGCTCAGCAACAGCAACAGCAGCAGCAACAGCACAGGCAACAGCAGCAGCAGCACCACCAACAGCAACAGCAACAGCAACATCAACACCAGCATCAACAGCATCAGCATCAGCATCAGCAACAACGCGAACGCGACGAACGCGAGGCCAGGGAACAGAGGGAACACGTTGAACGACTTCAGAGACAGGCTGATGCCAGGGAACACGCGGCAGCGCAACAAAGGGCCGCGTACTACGCGGCCGCGGTTTCGGCCTCGCCCACCGTGCAACAGGTATGTTTCAACTCGATGCTCTGATTCTCTACACGATTTGCTGTTTTATCGTACGATAGAATGTCTTGTAACGTATGTGGGTATTGTTTCAGGTGTCCCGGCCGTCCAGTGTACCTGTTAAAGTGGAATACCCCCCACCGGCTCATTCTAGGGGGCAAAAATCGTCGCTGCCGGTTTCTGGTCACCACGAAAAACAGCCGCCGGGTGTTGGACCTCCCCACCAGCCTCTACCCAAGGCCGAACCTAACGTCAGTCTGTTTAGCTACGCGACGTATCCACAGCAGCCTTCTTATATGCACGATATGAAAGTAAAGGCGGAACCGCATCAGCACAAACAGATATCGGGTGTTAAGAGTATGCAGGGAACGTTGGAGAGGGACCATCACGGAAGAGAAATGCTTCCGAATCCGCCACCACTTTTGTCGGATCATAAAAGCTCAGTTATTGTTAAGAACGAGGGTAGGGAACTGGCCAAACCTCCTTCGTCTCATTCTTCGAGTCCGAAAATGATCACCGGTCATTATCTGAACCCCGTCGCCCCACAACACAAACCCCCTACGCAGTACGAGTACGTTAGAAGTCCTACGCAGAGTCCCCACCATCCCCTGTACGAGACTCTTCAAGTGGCGAAAGGAATTCCTCAGGGTCATCACAGGAGTTCTAATCAGCTACCTAGTCCTCACGGGCATCCTATGCATCCGCATAACAGACAGTCACCGCACGCCCCGCATCCTCATCAGACACCTCATCCGTCGCCGCCTGAACCAAGACATTTGAGCAGGCCCGAACCTGGGATACCGTACGGAACGCCCAAGGGCGCTTATCCGTACCCTCACCCACCATCGTCCTCGCCTACGTCACATTACGCGGCTTCGCCGGGGTCTAAATTAAAAGTTAGCAGTCCTGCGCCTCAGCATATCTATGGAAAACCTAATTCCGGTATAATGAGCGGTACTCCGGTCTGCAGGGCGCCGGAACCTGCGGTACCGGCGGTTTTACCCCTCAATTCCAAGGCCAACAGCTCTCCGCTTGCCTATCAGCAAGTTTCTCATCATCTGGGAGTTCCGGCTCCTCTACCACCTCCCGCGCACAGCAGTACCGCCGGTAGGCAGGTTTACGACACAAGGGGCTACGGAGGGTCGTTGTCTTCCGCTTCTAAGTTACCTCCGCCACCTATTCACCACGGATCACCACCTGGGACTAATTCGAGACCCGGCGCCGTTCATCCCGCGCATCGTACGAGCCCTCATACCAGTCAACAAATTCATTCTCAAAGCATCGCTACTGCCATTCAAACTCAACCGCTCGATTTAGGAGTCGAGAGGTCGGGATCCCCAAAGAGAAAAGCTTCCACTCCGATAGAGGCCGCGTGTGGACAACCCGTCTCTTTGGAAATGACCTGCAAGAAGAGGAGGATCGACGAGACGATATCCCATCCTCTGCAATGCGTGGGACCCCCTGTTCTCTCAAGGGTCAGCGAACCCAGTCCCTTGATCGCTTCGGCGGCTACTTCGATCACGACCGTTGTCAATACGGCGTTGATACCACAGCCTCATAATCTTCAGACAACGTTTCAGGAGAGAAACGTCGTATCCCTTAGTCCCGCGCCCAGAACGGCTAGCGGAGACGGGTCGCTCAGGCCCTCGAGCGCCGGCAGCGTAAACTCCATTAATCTTAATCCTGGAGCTAGCGCAGCACCTAGTCCCGCCCCGACTCAAAGTCCAGCACCTTCGGCTGCTCCTAGTCCCGCGCCTAGTGCCCCTAGCGCACCTGGGACACCGGCCAAAGCTACGCCCAGCAATCCTGACAGCGAAAAGTCGAATAGCCCGGCACCCAGACCGCCAAGTAGCACGAGCTATCCCGTCCATAAGCTTAAAAAAGCTTGGTTACAGAGGCATTCTGGTGAGGACGGGAGCGAGGATACGACCGGAGTCGTGGGCAGTGGTTCGTGCGTCACGTTACCCTTGACAAAGGCCCAGGCACCTTCGCAGCCTCTGCAAAGTAGCAAGGAGAGAGAGAGCGGAGGTGGGAGTGGCGGAGCGTCGACGAGGGAGACGAGCGGTACGACGAGTTTACCCAGCGCAGTTAATTCTATACATAATATTGGGAGTATGGCTGTTAATAGTATAAACAAGACTAAAGTTGCCGGTGGAAAAAATAGTGCAGGCGGAGGAGCCGCAGGGAGGAAAAGTAATAATAAGGAAACAGTAAACGGACACGCAGCGGCAGCAGATTCTAAAAACATTCAGGAGGATTCGTCGAGCAGCGATCCTGAGAGGAAATCTCCTCCTAAAAGGAAACCACCCAAGGTATCTATTAACACGACTCGATGTAGAAAAAAACGTATGTAGTGGTATTTGAGGGTTTGGAGAGAAGGTTTTCTTTTATCATCATTATCAGATGAATTAGTTGCTGCCATTTTTTTTTTTTTTTTTTTTTTTTTTTTTTTTTTTCACGACCTATGTTTATAACTTGCGTGTAGATTTTTTTTCCCACATAATTCGCACTGTACCTAAATACTATGCATGGAATCAGATTCTTCGATACAAATTGTTACTGGAACAACGTGGACAATATTGAGAATTCTTATTCATCCAAGTTGTATGAAATTCAGATTTGTTGAAAATTTTTTAGAATATAAATTTTTGTACTCTTGATAGTTGTTAGATCGCCTTTAGTGAGTAGCTTAATTTTAGTGAAGACACAAAAAAACAAAAAAAAAAAAAAACGATTTTATTTGAAACAAAAATAAAAAACCTTTTATACTTTAAATACGATTTGAAATTTTTGATACTCTTGACCCGATTTCGTAACGGTTTTTATACTTCCATTATCGAGAAATGCTTATTTAGAGAGCTTAGAGAAACCGCAGATCGCAAATTACTTAGTATTTCAATACGTGGAATAATAACAATCCACACATCGCTTTATCATCGTAGTTTCCGTCGTATGTAACCCGAACCGAGTATCGTTGTGTGGTCGCGGTAAAACTTTAGAAATGCGAGTGGAAGTGGAATAAAATGAAATAAAAAAAAAATCCGTGAAAAAATCTACTCCTAAGAATCTGATGATGCAGCATTCGAATTCCGCGCCAAGACCAAAGTCTCGGTTCCCATTGGCCGAGCTCTGCGAACCGTTTCTCGTTTCCGAATCCGCGCGCTGGGATAGAGAACCGACCAACCGGATTTCAGTCGGTTAGGAGATACGTGCCGAAGATGAAAATTGCAATGGCGTCAAGTAGCAGAGCGACGCCGTTCGATATTCTCGGTTTATAAAGTATATAAATTAACAACGTTGCTGCGTTACGCTTCGTGTTTCACTTGACCAATTATCGGAAAATATTTCCATCGTTTGAAACCACATGAATTTCGAAATGGTAACGTACAAACCTTTGTCTAGTCTCGTGCGATTCGAGAGGCGAAATATAACCTAACTTTTTTTTCGGAACAATTTACGATCAATTTACGTTATCGAATATCTCTTATCTTTCTTGCTGCCTACTTTATTCGTTTTTTACATCCGTCGACGCGATTATTCTTCGTGTTGCGAATAATGAAACATTCGATTGCACAACGATAAATTTGCCATAAAAAAAATGAACATCTTCGTAGGACGTAGATACGGAAAAACATGTGCGAAAATATTTTCCGGCTCTTCGCATCAAATTTCACAAAACAATGAAAAAACAATTGAATTCATTTTCCGTGCCGCGTGTTGACGATTTATTTTGCGTTTAGTAAATTCAGGGCGTAGTTTTTCTCCTTTTTTCAATCGCTGGCATGTTTTTCTTATACATATTTTATTTTTTTTTATTGACACACCGTAGAAAGAGAAATATTGGATGAGGTTTATTAATTTCTTAATATTTGCATGTATAATTAAACACGTTGTGCTTTAGTTGGTAGATAGGACACGGGCATGAACTTCCTGACTACTTAATAATATGTACCATGTGGTAGGTAAAACGAAAGAAGGGAGCCGCGCGGAGGCAGCAGGCAGCCACGGAGGAGCAAAGAAGGAGAAAAGAGGAAAAAAGTGGAGGAGTCGGTGCCGGGAGCGAGTCGAGTAACGAGAGCGAAGCTGGCTCGGCCAGCGACGCTAGCGAACAGTTAAACTCCAGCCAACCGACGTCTAGGGCTAGACACGCGACCGGTAATTCAAACTCATCTGGGAACGGTTAGTTGATGAGAAATAAATCGCAAAGACTAGGGAAAATATCTGAAATATTAATTCTGAAATCAAATCTCAACTGAATGATGTAAATACATTTATTGATTGATCGTGATATTAATTCATGAGCTTTTTAACACTGATTGTTGAAAAAATTGAGTTCCAGGCAATTTTTTTTAAAATCAACACAGGCACGAAGTATTGAGGACAAAGTTTTTTAATTGCAGGTGGAAACGCTAACAAAGAACCAAGAAAACGTGGCAGAAGACCAAAGACTTCCACCAAAGGCAGTGAACTTGGGGGCGAAGACCCTCAACCAAAACCTAAAAAGGAACGAAGAGAAGAGAGCGCGAGTGGCGGAGGGGGAGGGGGAGGAGGAAGCGGACCGGGCGGCGGAGGCGGGAGAGGAGATCCATTTCGTAAGCCACCTATAGCCCAGTTGAAAAAGACCGGGGATAGTTGGCTGCAGGATGGAGCGTGCTTCGAGGTTGCTCCAAAATTGGCAAAGTGCAGAGAATGCAGATGGACGCCGCATCAGAGATCAAAGAACCTACCGCAGAATATTTTCTGTAGGTTTTACGCGTTTCGAAGGCTCAGGTACACCAAAAACGGACAGTTGGCTATCGCCGGGTTCAGCGATCCTCACAAAGATGCTTCCGAGGTGAGCGGAGATTCTGATTCAAAGAATCGATCGATCGTTGCGGATCGTAGTTTTGTTTTATCAAATTTTCGTCAAACGAGGCAGTACAGCGTTTTGTCGTTGCAGGAAGACCTGCGACTCTGGTTACCTGTTAAGGACAGTCAGGAAGCGGCGGGATTGAAGGACGAGAAAGTCGACAAAAACGAAAAGGACAAATCGGAGAGGATAGAGCGAGGGGACAGGGGAGATTTAGACTTGGAAATGGCTCATCGATTGCTACGTCAGGTCGGGGATCAGTTTTGCGATCTACTTCATCAGGAGAAGGACGCCCTTCAGGAGCACGTCGCAGAAGGTATAAATCGACTGATATTTAACGAAACTTTTACTATAAGGAGCAAGTTTTCGACCTAGAAGATCAATTACTCTTTTTCTTATTTCGTTAACTGTTCATTCCCTTAAGTTTTTTTTTTTTTTTTCATTCAAATTCACACATTAATGTACATATCTTTGTATAATAATTGCGTAATACAGTTGTGATCCGTAAATTGACTTCGATATTTCAAAGTGGAGAAACTTTGATTGAACAACATATCTTGCGAGATGAATTTATTCTCAAGTTAATCCACGGACACGCAACGAAATGCATGAAATAACTGTTTTGGCAAAATGATGAAAGTTAATAAACACGTGATAATCTGTGATATTGTTATGAGCTTTTTAACACTGATTGCCAAAATATTTGTACAATTTTTGTTTGCTCTATGTCCAAGCATGATGGGGTTACTAACATCACATTTACTTTAATTTTTTCATTTAAATGCTTGAAAACGAAAGAAATCACTCAAACCTCGAGACCTGGCGTCGTAACTCCGACTTATTTCAAACACATCGAGTTGTCTAATTACTTCGATGATCGCCGTGTTTCATTAATATTCTCCAAGTTATCTATTCCTATACTCTACAACTGAAGAAATTTCCGTTTGCGCAAAAGTTATCCGTATTATTTTCGCTCGCATGGAGACACTAACGCTTGCTGTTGTTGCACCCTGACATTGCCATATGCCCTCTACAGCGAGTTCGGGGATTACAGACGGAACAGTAGCTTGGAAACGTGTCGTACAAGGGGTTCGGGAGATGTGCGACGTCTGCGAAACTACCCTGTTCAACTTTCACTGGGCATGCGCCAAGTGTGGCTTCGTCGTGTGCATCGACTGCTACAAGGTTAGTCTATAGTTGGAAGGAGGAGCCGATACCTGATCATTATTTGTGTTTTTTTTTCTCATTACGAACTCGATTCACTGGAATTAGGGAGGTTGAAGTGATGTCTAAAATTATGAGAAAAAAAGAACCCGTTTTATTTTTTCTCTTTTTTTACCATTAATGAAAAATTTGAGCTTTTTAACACTGTTATGCAAATGAAAGTATAAAATCGAAACAAACATTAACGAGTGACTCGAAATATTTTCAGGGCCGAAAGAATGGGACGATTAAGATCTGGGGCGAGAGTGGAAAGGACAGGGACGACTTCTCCTGGTTGTTGTGTACGAACAGGCAAGCCCACGAGCCAGAAAGATTGATGTTGACTCAGATAATAGCCGGAGACAGTTTGTCCAGGCTCGGATCGAGGCTTCACGAGTGTCGTTGCGAATGGGGAATACCTCAGCACTGTTCTTGCAGTCTCGCTGTACCGTCGACGGTCAATGAGAATCTGAGAAATTTGATGAAGGGTGAAACTATGGGAGTCTTGAATGGCGGTATTAAACAGGAACCCAAAGAGGAGAGGAAAGAAAACGAGTCTAACGGAGCGACGGACAAAAAGACAAACGGAGAAGACAAAAATTCGCCATTGAGTTGGCTCGCGGACGTAGCTCTACAAAATCAAGAAAAGAACGACAGCGGGTCAAGTTCAGACTCTGACGAGGACAGGGATGGAAATTACTCGACCCTGCGGGAGCTGTTGATCAGGCCGTCTCACAAACCTAACGGAAGCGGTTCCAGGTCGAATTCGCCGACGAATAACTCGGGAAATTCGAACACAACGAACAACTCGACGCAGAACAACGTAGTAGCCAAGGCAGGGAAGAAATCGAAGATGGACACCCTGGACGAGGTGATATCCAGCGTTATCGAACACAGCGCCAAAAAGGAGAGGGACAGCGGACTCGTGGACGAAAAAGCACCCAGAGAATTGAAGCACTTTGTGCGTAGGTACAAGTGGACACAGAGGGGGCGAGAGCCTTTGCCTATAAGAATAATGACCTTGACCGAAAGCAAGAGTCTTTATCCGGACGTGCCTCACTCATGGCTGTGCGACGGAAAACTTTTGAGATTAAACGAGCCTAATAATCCTAACAACTATCAGATATTCCAAGATCAGTGGAAACGCGGGCAGCCGGTTATCGTGTCGGAAGTATCGAAAGCATTGGACATGAACCTGTGGCATCCGGACTCTTTTGCTCGTGATTTTGGCGACGAGACTAACGACCTCGTCAACTGCATGACCGGCAAAATGGTTCCCAATCAACCGATGAGAAAGTTTTGGGAAGGTTTCGAACACTTTTCCAAAAGACTTAAGGACGAGAAGGGAAACCCTATGCTTTTGAAACTCAAGGATTGGCCACCGGGTGAAGATTTCGCCGAACTATTACCTTCCAGGTTCGCAGATCTCATGAAAGTATTACCGCTCTCAGAGTACACACATCGAAACGGAAGACTCAATTTGGCCAGTCGATTGCCCGACTGCTTCGTCAGGCCGGATTTAGGACCAAAAATGTACAACGCCTACGGTTCCGCGCTTCATCCTAACAAGGGAACCACCAATCTTCATCTCGACATATCTGACGCTGTTAATGTCATGGTGTACGTTGGCATTCCTAAAGACGGGGATAACGACGAACACGTGAAAGGTAAATCCTTCGTTTCAAACGTAACAAAATGGAAATATCTAAATCACACAACGACCTCATATACTATGATGTAAAAATAGTATTCGAGAATACAATAATGTTCGATATAAACTACAACGAGCTTTTTAACACTGAATTTTTAAAAGACTGACAAATCACTCTAAGATTGTGACCAAAAACATTCTAAAATGATTTTTGTTTTAATTTACAGAAGCTCTCAGGGCGATCGACGAGGCTGGCTGTGATATATTGACACGTCGACGTGTGAGGGATCGGGGAGAGGCCCCAGGAGCGCTTTGGCATATCTACGCCGCTAGAGACGCGGACAAAATTCGGGATCTCCTGAATGCTGTGGCCCTCGAACGCGGTGCGCGTCTGGAACCGCATCACGATCCGATTCACGATCAGAGCTGTTATCTCGATGGACCGTTGCGAGAACGGCTGTACCGTGAATACGGTGTCGAAGGGTGAGCAGCGCAATGATTTTTTCATTAAATATCGACGATATCGTGAGAGTTTTGATGAGTTTGAACTAAAAATTTGTTTCGATTATTTCAGTTACGCGATTGTTCAATGCCTGGGCGACGCGGTGTTCGTTCCTGCCGGTGCTCCGCACCAAGTAAGAAACCTCCACAACTGTATTAAGGTTGCCGAGGATTTTGTCTCGCCTGAGAACGTATCTCACTGTTTTCATCTTACCCAAGAATTTCGTGCTCTTTCCGACACGCACACGAATCACGAGGACAAGTTACAGATAAAGAACATTATTTATCACGCTGTGAAAGACTCGTTAACGGTTTTGGAGAACGTTAAGGAAGAGGTTCTCGCTAAAGTTAAAAGTGAAGTGAAGATAAAGGAGGAAACGTAGCGGTAAAATTACGAGCCAAATGGTCGCAGGATCATTTTTCGATTTTGACTAAATCTCGCTGTCGGCGAGTGCGCACCAAGTTGTCTCGGTGCTTTTTTAACAGTAGATAATAATATGAGTATTGATAAACGAACCGTGAAACAAAAACAAAAAAAAAGAGAATCGAAAAAATAAGGAGACTAAGATTTTCTTTCCATTTGTCTTTTTTTTTTGGTTTGAAACAAACGTTCGCGCGGAGATTTGTTGTGATATTTGACGAGTAGCTCGAGATAAAGTTTTTCATTTTTCAATTGGCTGAGCCAATGAAAGTTGTTCGTTGTTTAAGTTCACTTCGTTTCTTTTTGTTTTCTATTCTCTTGAAAATAAACCTACAAATTATTACTACATGTACCATTGTTATGTGTACGATGTAATAATGTACTTTCTTTTTTTTTTCCCCCTCCCCTCAAACGGACAATGAAGTCTGCGAGAGATGGAGCGAGATTAATTTGTTTTTTTTTTTGTCCCCCTTCGACCGACGATCGACGAGCCCCGCCCTGCCCTGCCCTCCCCATACCGATAATTTTTAGTTTTAGAATCGTGGAATCGTGTCTGCTCGACCGCGTTTTGTGTCCGTTGATTATCGAATTTTTGCGAATTTGTGATATCAAGAAGGGACTTTGGATCATAATTGTTTGTAATTAAATTAATCGTGCCTGTATCCAATACACACTTGTCTATATAAACTATATAAATGTAGATAAAAATGAAAAGAAAAATAATAATTAATAATTACTATGTAATAAATTCCCTTAAAAGTATGAATTAAAGTAAAGTAAAGTAAAAAAAAAGTAGATTTAAAATAAATTACATATTAAAAAAAAAAAAAACTAAAAGTCTAGAGATTGTAAAGGAATATATCGATGAGAAGGTATCATGATATATATGAATTAAAACTCTGAGAACACAACAAAACAATTCTTTTTTTTTTCTCTCTATTCTGGTGCAATTAGACGTCGTTATTTATTCTGGCTAAATTGAATTTCGACGATCGATCGACGCCGTAAATGAATAAGAATTCTTTTACCAGTTCCGAATAACACAAAGCAAGCCTCGAGACTTGTAAATACATCAATTGTAGTAAAACTGTGGATAGGTATAAACGTGTAATAAATAAGATCGACGATGTCGATTATCTAAAGCTTTTTATCGAACAAATTGTATAATGTTTGGATGATAAGTTATTTTATTATCATTTTTTTTTTCTTGTCTGAACTATGCAAGAACCGTCTGTCTGATAAATAAATAAACGATATTATTTTATCAATAATCATCATCTTTTTTTCATTATAATATTCATTCACAATTTGTTTTTCCCTAAAGTTTTTATTATTTTTTTTTAATAACTGCGATAGACAAGTCGAGTTCCTATTGAAAAAAAAAAAAGAAATGTATTCTCGTAAGAATTACATTCTGGCGAACACAAAATTATCAGGATGAAGATTAGGTTAGTTTGAATTGATTGAAATTAGATTAGATTATACTTTTCATTACGGACGCCGGTCGATTATTATTTTTTATTTTTACATTTGGCTAAATGTTAAGATCTAAGAATCTTTTTGCACACATTCTCGATCGACTAGTTGATATACATATAGATTTAGTAAACTAGTATTTAGATGAGAATGGAGGATGAAAGTGGAAGAAAAGGGGATAAAAAATTATATGTAATAAGGCATCGGTGCAAAGTATATACATACACACCTATAATATGTATATATATACTATATATATTATATATATGTATAAATAAAAAAAAAGAAAGAAATACTTGAATTTGCAATTTCTTTGATCTCAATATTCGTCTAGCATACAACGACTTGAGTAAAGTAATGTACCATTTAATATAAAATACCTACGAGTAAAAAATTTAAATATAAATATGAAAAAAAACAAACAATTAAAAGTTTATATAAAACTTATTCTTAGTGTTTAATAATACGTTTAAATAATCAATTCATTCATTCATTCATCAATTATTCAATAAATTCGCGCGATAGGAGGGACAAGGAAAGATATTTGAATTATTGAACTATTACCTGCGATAAAACTAGAAGAAAAGTT